>KV733806.1:16153-40521 GCA_000500225.2 Phytophthora pinifolia
CCACGCAGCACAATCGTGCCTTCGCCCTTGAGCAGCACTCGTCCTGGACCCGCTGCCACCAGATCCAACGTCATGTATCCGCCACGAACGGGAGTGAACTGCTGTGCCTTGATCTTCGTCTTCTGGAGCAGTGGGGACCAGTACGGACCCAGCGCGCAGTGGGTACTTCCCGTCACTGGGTCCTCATTCACGCCAATTCGAGGGGCGAAGAAGCGGCTTTGAATGTCCACATCTGACGCGTTATCTCTCGGCATCTCAGCAGTCACGGCAAAGCCACGGACGGCGGTCTTGGCTAGCAGCACGAAGTCCGGCTTGAGCGTGGCGAAACCCTCGGGCGTCACGCGGACCAGCAGATCCGTCGTCGCCTGCTTCATGTCCACAATAGCCTTCGGTACGACGCCCAGCGCTGCAGCCACCTCGTCCACGGAGATCTTGAGGCTCACAGGTTCCGACGGCTGTTCGGGGAAATCCATGAGCACGACCAGCTTGTGTGTGTCCGGCTGCTCCTCGAAGCGGCACACCAAGACGCCACTCAGTGTGTGGAAGTGCAGTGTTTGGTCTGCCGTCACTTTCCCAGCGTCGTACAAGGCGAATGCTGTCGATAGTGTAGCATGGCCACACAACTCGACCTCCGCACCTACGGTAGTGTGAGCTCTTACCGATCCCAAACCAAGACAAGAAGAAGCCGAATGTCCTCCTTACCTGGCGTGAACCAGCGCAGATCGTACGCGACAACGTTCGCAGGGGTCTTGACCGAGCGCTCCCGAGGCGCAGTGTACGCTGTCTCGCTCAGGTTGTTCTCCATCGCCACTCGCTGCATCCAGTCCGAGACCTCGGGCTTGTGGTACGCAGCGGATGTCAGCAGCACGACAGCCGCCGGGTTGCCTTGAAAAGCCGCACTCGAGAACGCGTCCACCTACAGCACCCACCGCGTCATCAACACGGCATTCAACAAGCCTCTGGTCTCTCCTTTCTCACCTGAATCATCGGCGGCTGTCGCGCCAATTCGCAGTCTAGCGCCAACTCGAACCACGGGTCTTGGCCGTGCACCACGGGCGACAACCTCGTCACGGAGAAGCCGCAGCTCACGTAGAAGCCCACCAAATAGGCCTTGGCGATCAGCATGATACTCTTTACTTGCAGCTGCGACTCGCACACCATGTCCACGTATCGCGTGAGCATTTGTGCCGCAAGTCCTTGACGACGAAAACTCGGGTCGATCACGACCGAGTGGATGCAGAGCAGCGTTCCGTTCGGCTCGTGCTCGCTCATGGACTCGTCGGTCAGTTCGCCCTTGGTGGTGAGCGTGCCATTGACGAAACCCACGAGGGTCTCGGATCCCTCCGATTCCTGGTTGTTCGACAGGTGACCGGCCCAGAAGAAGTCGCCGGCGTTTTTCTGCCGGAATCGAATGCCAGACTCGGAGGCTGCTTCGTCCGCCGGGTAGGAAGCAGCTTCCAATGCTGCAACGCGACGGATGTCGACTTCCTGGGTCAGTGGCGCGAGTCGGAGAGACATGGTCAATACTTAATGATACGAAGCTAGGAAGTATTGCGAGAGTGGTGTGGCCACACGAGTTGCAGAATGAGGAGAAATGGCTTCAAGTGTCATCACCACACAACACACCGAGAACCTGCAATTCCTTATATATGTATTAGCTCCACTATCAGCCTGCAGACTCACGACGACGCCTCAATTCTACTACGCATAAGTGTTCATGGTGCTGTCCGAACGCGTACTCTCGTCGGAGCAGCGGCCGGACGATCCGTAGACGCTGGACGTGATGGTGTTCTTGTACACGAACTGCACGCGCGCCGCCTCCTCCGTGTCCATGTGGGTGGCCTCGATCAGACAGCGCGCGCAGAACGTGACTTTGCGCTGCACCATCTCAAGGTCCGGCGCGATGAAGCTCAGTTTCTTAGGGATCTTGCACGATGAGCACACGGCGCCGAAGCAGAGCTTGCACGTGCTGCTGGAGCGGCCGAACTCGCCGAACGAGCGGCCCTTGACCTTCTTGTGGCACGTGACGCACTCGGGTTTGAATGGAGGTGTACCGTGCTCCCTGGCCTCGATGTGCTTCCGCTCTAGCAGATACGCAAGCTTCTTCATCTGACCGCAGTACGAGTACTTGAGTCCGGCCATGGTTGCCTGGGCCATGCCCATGATGCCGAGGACGCGGATCATGTCGCCTCCCGGGTCCATGATGCCCGTGCCGCGGACGTCGGTCTTGTCGGGTCCCTCCTGATGGAACATGCCGCAGAATGACATGTTGCCGCGCACGCGGTGCGGCAGCTCGTGCGTCTGCGGGAAGCTCACCGAGTGCAGCAAGTGATAGCCCACACGCTCGCCATTGTCCAGCCGTAAGATGCCCGTGCTCTCGAGATAAGTGTAGTCACGGTTGCGCAAGATGCCGAGCGAAGCGCCGGGGATATCGATCTCCATCCACTTGACCACCACGGACCGGAACGGCTCCTCCACGGTCGGCTCCACGATCGTGGCCAGCACAGCGGCGGCGTTGAAGTCCTTGAGATACGACGACTTGATGCGCATGGACTCGAGCGTCGGACTCACGACGCCGAACATGTTCTCGTCCAGCGTGCCAGGAAGAGGCCCCACCATGAGCAGCGCCGGCAGCTTGGACTCCGGGTTGACCTTCTTTCGCTCCAGGTACATGGTCGTGTTGCCGTCCTTCTGGTACTTCTTCCAGCGGGTCGTGTCGATGAATTTCTGGCTGTTGATGTGCTCCTGGTACTCTGCGAATTTGGCCATGACGAGCTCATGGGCGATCTCGATGAGCTGCGTGTGGTCCTCCGGACTCAGCACCAAGTCCGGGAACGGGTTCACGGTGAAGCGGTTGCCCCCACCCATTTCCAAACCTCGCCTCGGTCTCAACGGAGTCGCAAATTTCGCACTGGCGAGCAGCTGAGCTGCCCAGGCAAGTCGCCAGCGAGTACGCTCACACCATCCGATGTGTCCTCATTGTCGAGGCTCCATCGTCGCGCCGCCGTACCATACCCAATGCAAGTGTCACTTGAACGCTCACTTGAACTCTGTGCCAGAGCGCTGCGAGGCCATCGCACGACCCCCTCGTCGCGAAGAAACAAGTCAAGGCAAGGCCATCTGTCCAGCAGAAACAAGACGATCGGGCAAAAGCGGCGGTGCCCGTTGCGTAGTCGCAGGCTCGCCATCAAGGGCATGACCTCCGCAAGGGACGAAGGCCGTGACGTTGCTGTGATGCTCGCTGCATCAAGCCTTGACTCAAGGTGGAAGAGCGATAATTCACGAGGCAAGATTATCCAAGCGTCATGGTCCTTGCGAGTTCATGCACAACTTCATTCGGGAAGTTGTGCATAGCGCACACCTTTTCACCATGCTCTAGGAGGTCGAGACGCAGCCAGACATCACAATCGTCGATTCGAATGCTTGAAATCTTCAAGCTTTCCACGTTGACTTCGCGCACGCAGTTGCCGTCCGTAGACGAGTGTATATGCGATCGGACTCCGGCCTTCCGACTCGGAGGGCGCTTTCGCTTTCAGCAGTCGGCAGCGGCTCAGCCCGATCTATTGCTGAGAATTGCTTGCTTGTCTAGGTTTGCTGGTGTCTGTGCTGCGTGATGAGACGCGGTAATGCCGATGGTCACCGCAGTCCAAGCCGGCACCGCGATTTCGTTGTCGAGACGGCATGTCAATGCCACCTCGGACATTATTGTACTGTGGAGGCGATTGGACGTACAAAAACCTCTAATGACATTTAGATGTAGGTTAAGATCTCGAAAATGCGGGAATTCGCAGCCGTTCAGGCGCTAGTCGAACATAGGCAAGCATATGTCCAATACAACGTACCCTCTACATGTACGCCTGGATGCACAGGCCTCCGTAGAGTACTGTAGAGCTTTATCCAACAAATCTAGCCGATACTTCGTACTACGAATCGTAGTTGATACGCAAAATGTTGTACTTTCTCTGTTAGCTCACATATTTTTCAATTGTTGCCAATCAAAATCTCTGCTGAAGCTCAACCCCTTTCCACGACGAATAGTGTTTTTTGGTCCCTGTCTGTTTGCAGTCGTTGATGGATTAGGAAGTTTACGGACACTAACAAACCCGAAGTGATACAACAGCACAGTTCACTGAACTGAGTTCAGTGGGAAGGCACTTCGAGCAGGGTTGGCAACATGGCTTTTGCAAAATACCACGTGGACCGACTGACGTCCAATTCTGGTGCTTTTCAGTAGAAGTGTGGGGAATTTGAACGGCAGAGTTGTTTTGTTTGATACCACAGCTCTCCGGCTGGGCCCTCATATCGGATGCTCGCTTAAAAAAAATAGGATAAATTGTTGTCGAACCTTGTGGCAACGAAAAAGATGTTCACGGGAGAAGATATGATACTTTTGAGAGAGAATGAAGTACTTCTTCATTATGTCTTTCCTTCAGGGCACCCGGTCTGCGAAGTCTACGCAACTTTAAGTATTAGGACGATACGAATTCGCTTTGATTAAAGCCTTCTTCACTGCACATGTTGTTTTTGGTAAGATATATTGTGTTACTGTTTCCTTTGGAAATGAACTCTAAATACCATTCCTATCTGGCATTTGCATCCTGGCAGGTTCTTCCCTGCTCTTCCTGCTCTCTCTCGTGTGGCCTGCTGCTCCAGCCACTGTGCTACGTCGCAATCCATTCGCTCTCGTACCCCCTTGTACACCCACTGCTGTTCTCCATAATCTGAGAAGGAGATCATCCTGCTCTTCCACATGTCCATGGCGAGATTTGCCAGCCAGTCTGCCATGTTGTTGTGGAGTCGATAGTGATGCGTCCATGATGACACCCTGCACAGGCCCACCATCATGCTCACCGCTTGATACCAGTACCTTAACTTCTTGGATTTCGGTGCCGTGCGTGTTCTCATCATTTTCAGGATCATGTCACTATCGCCAACCACGTGGATATTCTGCCACCCTTAGCCACCGCATGCGTCAAGAGACTGTGGAGCCCCACAAACGCGGCCACGTTGTTGGTCATCGAGTTTCGGCTCAGCACTGTTACCGCCGCCCATTCTGGCCGTGGTTCTCCATCAACATCCACTTGGATAAATGACCCCCCCCCGGTCCTGGGTTCCCTCTTGAGCCACCGTCGAAAAAGCCTACTCGTATGGGCAGGTCATCGCTCCCCTCATTCAACTCCGCCGCTCCTTCCCTCCAGTGCCGCGATACAGCTTCTGCCACCTTGATTTTCTTCACTGTTGTCGCCGTGACTGGGTACAGTCTGAGCTTGTAGCGATCATACGCTTCGCTCACCGCTGCAGTCAATCCACTCTCTTCATCCGCCAGCGTTCTTATCCTTCTGCATCCTGTCCACGTTCCACCGCCATATACACGTGATCATCACCGTTACACCTAGCGACCACATCTCATTGACAGTGTGGCGTAAGAGGTCCCAATTCAGCAGATTCTCTGTCTATACCCACTGCACCGCCCATCTCGGCATCCTTGTTAGATGTAACCCGAAGATATCGCTTATCCTCGCCGTTTCCTCACATACCTCCACTCCGTTGCTCCATCCCCCGTAGTCCAGAATGTATTTTCAAAAGCGCCGCACCTCTGGGCACTGCCAAATTAGGCGTGAGGTGCCTCCATTTCTCCCTTGAGCACAACTTGCTGCCTGGCATTGGTAACCCTGTTCCGGGCCTGCCCATACTCTCAATATGTTGATCTTCAGCTTGCAGGTTCTGCACATGGTACGCCTCCATCGGATGGATCTGCTTCCAGGTCACCCGATTCAAAGCTTTCGTCACTCCTGCGTGTTGATCTTCCATTTGCCCGCAATTTTGGCACGTGCTACGTCGGCTGCATGTCTCCCTGCCGTCCCTATGAGTCGTTTATACTGCTTGCGTGTTTGCGTCCACCTCCGGTTACCCGTCCACCGCGGCTTCATCCGGGTCAGATCCGTATATGGTGCGATGCGCACCCTGGTCGTCTTTGTTTGCAGAAAGTCAGCGATCGCTTCCTCAAGACGCTGCCGCTCCGGTTCCTAGTTCACGTCATTCCCCACGTGTGAACGATCTCCGGATCGTTGCCCTGATGGACCTCAAAGACATGATGCTTGTCATCCAATGGGTGCGTAACCTGGAGCACCTTGTTCTCCACTTGGTGTCCAATATATCCTGGGAAATTCACCAACAGATTGATACAGACTTCCCTGAATTGGTGAGCGAGCCGACTAGACATCGGATGTGTATAAGTGTTGGGTTGAAGTATGATCTTCCCCTCGTCCTCCAACTCCATAATTTCTCCTAACGTCCGCGTCGTCGGTGCTGAGTACAACTGCTTGTAATTCCTCCACTTCATCGCGTCACCAGTCGCGTTCCCCACCCGAATGTGCGTTAACGGACCCTAGCGCATCCACGTTGCAGAATCCACCTTCTCTCCTGCGTCGGGCCTTCTTCTGTAGCAGCAAGGACTTGGCCTTGTCTGTACAACTGATGATGAGCCCCCGGCTTGTCCAGGCGGTGTCAATTCCATTGCTGTGTCGTAGTGCCGACCGAAGTTCTCCCATACTTGAATCATCATCGCTCCGGGGACCAGTTTGATTTTCGAAATGGAATTCTGCCCACGGGCGTCCCGTTGCCCACAATGTCTCGCGAGTTCCCTGTTTGGGTTCTTGGTTGCTCGGCGTTATGCACCACAGTCTCTCACCTGCAGAATGTCCCCAACTGTCTGCAGCTGCGGCCTTGTAGTCAGTGCCCAGTCACCTACCACCATTGCACTCAAAGCCACCAGCTCATTTGCTAAGTTGGGTACTCCCAGCCCGCCCTGGAGTGTCTTCTGCTCGCCTGAATCCATCCTGGAGCCACTCGATCAGTCACGCGAAAATCCGACCTCCACACGAAATTCCTGATCGCTTGATCTGTCTGCTTGATGATGTCCGGAGGAGGCCACGCGTGTCGTGCCACATACAGCAGCTTTGGTATGATGATCGCCGCCGCTATCTCTGCCCGCGTTTTACCTAAGTATAATCCTCAAGGCCGCACAAGATTTGTTCCACGCCTCAGCCACTGTGTTCCCTGTGCCTGCAATGTGCCCCAAAGGACTCCTTGACTTCGATAGCTTCACTATTTTCCGCTGCCAATGCAGATTCAACTTCTTCACTGTGACCGATGGCTTCCCCGTGAACACTCGGTCCGACGTGGCTCAGGTTGATGCATGCCGATTTTTTTACATTGAGCTGCAACCCTGACACTGCTGAGGGCCGTTCTTAACAAAGGGTTGCGTGGTTGTGCGGGTAGTGGCGCGCAACCCTTGAAGTATTTTTTTTGTACGGGCGGTTGAGTGGCTCTACGATCTTCCACCACGCAACATTGCGTGGTAGCGCGGTGCTTCTACAAGTGTAAATCCATCTCGATCTTGTCTGCAGCGGGGTGGTTCTGCAATATACATCCTCTAGATCTTGTCGGCTGCTCCACGTGAGTTATAAATACTATTTTGCTAGGAAGGTTACCCTCGGGACTCTGCATTTCTCGTTCACTGAGCTGCGAACACGCCGTCATGGCCCACGATGATCGCAGTGAAGCCGAAGGCGAGCCGTGGTATGTGAGCATCACCCTCGATGACGTCGTCCTCACTGTCAAGGATGTGATGGTGAACGGCCGTCCAGTACAACGCCATTTTGCGTCTTCAATCGCTGGTCGACCGATCAACACGATCAAGCACGCCGAGTTGCGGTCAATTTGCGCTAAACTGAGCGTGCCAGCATACAAGAACAAGAAAAAGGAGGACATGGCGCACCTCATCGCTGCCAAACAGCAGAACGAGTCGATTTACGGTATCGTGCATGCAGACCCAAGTTCTGACAGAGTCCCAGAGAAAGAAATCCAGTGTCCATTTCGATTGCTCAATATCCTGTTCTCCGACGAATTCGCGGAGGCTTTCGCTTCACTTGGGCACCCGCTTACTAGACAAGAAATCGACGCCCCAGTAAGCCGCTACACCTTGTTTTGGCAGTCAGTGCAATCTCGGTTCGTCGACGACTCTGTCGTCGACATTGGACGTCTACAGTTCTCTCATCATCAGATCGACATACAAAATATCGACCCGAGCAAGATTGTGCACCATGACTGGCCAGCTTTGCGCGGCATATATGAAAAAAACGAGAACAGCTTTAAAGCAGCTAGAAGCCGTATCACGACGGGCATGAACGAGACCGACTTCTTCAATTAATGTGCAGGCCGACTTGACGCTTTGTACCTGTTCCTCCACACAACAGCACGGTCAATGCTTGCCGAAGTTGTCGAGCCTGATCTTCCAGATGAGACGTTTGTGGACAGCGAGGATTTGGGGCGGAAACGGCGCCAGCAGAGCGAGGGCTCGAGTGCACAAACGACTCCATCGAAGCGGTCCAAGAACAACGTCGCGTTCATAGTAGACGCGGTCAACAGGTTTGTCGAACAGAGCTCTAACACCTCGTACTCGGAACAGCGAGCCGCGTTTTACATGAAGAGAGACAAGCGCGAGGAGGCTCGCGCAGAGCGAGAAAAGAGTATCACGAGCAACAGTCGGCGCTGTTGCGCTTGCAGGAATGGGAAAGGCTCTCCGATCGGATTCGATCGCTACAGCGCAATTTGATAACTGAGGAGGACCCTGCTGTGCGAGCGGATATCGAGCGTGACATCAGCGTTATGAGAGAAAGGAAAAATAATGCGATGTTATAGCTAATACAATCATAGGAGAGTTGTCCGTTCCGATCTATTGGTTGCGTGCTTGGTTGTACTGCGGACAAGTGAGCGCGCTCGATCGAATATGACGCACGATCCGATCACGCAAAAATGACACGCCAGGTATCTGTACGACTGTAGCATCACTCGGAATGTAGCCGAGTCCGCCAAATCCAGCGCCATCTATCGGGTCAATTGCATCGCGCAAAACGGCATCCGGGCGTTCAGAGATAACAAAGTTGTGCAGTTTCGATATCGCCAACACCACCTTTCCAACATTGCCCAGTTTCACAAGCAGAGGGTGACGCAGTATACGCCACTTTGTAGTCATAAGCCCAAAGGCTTGTTCAATCCTGATGCGCAGCTGGCTGATGTAGAAGCTGTAAGCGCCAAGCTCAGGAACAGATCGATTTGAGCCCGAATACGGAGTCAGTAAGTGATCGGATGGCACATACGCGTTGTCGGCTATCACGTATTTGCCGACCGGGAGGCCGTCCACTAGCCGCTTGAGACTGGTCCTGCCGTAGGCTCGAATATCGTTTGTGCCTCCAGGGGCAGCAACGCACATATACACAAACCTGCACAGGTGATCGCATACCGCTTGAACATTCACACCAATGGTCTGGTGATGACCAGAGAAGTAAGCGCAGGCGTTGCGCGTCTCGGTGACTGATGGTGTTCGCACGCTAATAAGAATGCCATCGAGGCAGCCAACACACCCATTCAGCACTCCAAATGAGCTGTGGGCAGTAAAACGCGCGGCTGCAGCGTCAACCTCCGGCAACGTTGACGGGAAATGGTATTGTAGCTGGGCAAACTTGTTTATAGCCCGGATCCCGATGTGAAGTACCGGTAAAAGGATCATACGCTGATCTCGGCGAGGTCCCTGATGTCGATGTATGAGCCACCAGCGAGCCAGCGCAAGGTGCAGTGGAGCACGATTTCAGGCTCGATAGGCCTGACACCAGAGCTTCGGGTCGACATAGCGTAGTCAACGGTAAGGTCGTTGCGTAAATACGACAGGAGCGTGTTGAATGATTCCAAACACATGCGATATGTTAGGATCCCTCCGCTTGTAGCTGCTCAACACGATGTTGCCACTGCAGGCGCAAGCGAGTGGTCGCCTCAGAACGCACGACCAGAACAGCCTCGTGTGCTAGCAAGAAAAGCAGCATTGCGCTCGCAGATGTCGGGCAGTGATCATTCTCGTCGTCGGAGCTATCGCTGGTGCTCATGCAGGCCCTTGGATGTGTTCTTCAAACTCCGCAACCTGCGCTACACGATCTAATGATAGGAACCCACCGGTTGCGCGCAACGCAGCTGTTATGATTTTCGTTGCGTACGCAACCGCGCAACCCTTTGTTAAGAACGGCCCTGAGAATCCCTTCGTACCACGCGCTGCATGTTCTGCTGAGCGATGTAGATCGCCGTGTCGTCAGCGTAGCCTGCGATTTTCAGGTCCCGCACCCGTGTCGTGACGTCCAACGGTATGACTGTCAGCCTCTCTTCCCCTTCAATCACGTCGTACAAAAGATCAACGGCAATAATGAACAGAAGCGTTGCCAGTGGGCATCCCTGCCGAATGCCGCTGGTCACCACTATCTTCTCCGACAAATGTCCATTGGCCAGGAACTGTAGGTTGTGTCTTTGTGAATGAACCGTATGATCTTCAGGATCTTGGGCGGAAAGCCTTTCGCCTCAAGTACTGCCATGAAGTAATCTCGATCCAGTGAGTCGTATGATTTAGCGAAGTCCAGCATTAGGACCTGCGCCCTCGAAAGTTCTGCAAATTCGCTGCACATTTGCTTTGCCGCTTCCAGCATATCGATGAGGTTCTCTCCGGGACAAATCCACACTGTCGACTGCTGACCGGTCGGTCCACATAGTTTCGAACTCTCCACGCCAGTATTCTCGTGAAAATCTTGTAGTCGCTGTTGAGTAGAGCGATCGGACGATAGTTCAGGGGGTTCGTGTGATCACCACCCTTACTTATGCTGAAGATACAAGCTTCAAGAAAGCCCACCCCTCCGTCATGCATTCGTTGAACATCGAGGTCAACACCGGTACCAGTGACTCGTTGAAGTCCTTGTACCACTCGTTCCCCAGCCCGTCTGACCCACATGCCTCCCCCGCCGAACCTGCTGCTATTGCCGTCGCTACCTCTATCTCCGTGATCTCCTCATCCAGATCTGCCAAGTCTGGGAGAGTCCAAGTCTTGCTGTACTTGTCTATAAACTCATTAATCGTCTCTCTGGCGTCCGCACTTCCGTTCAAGATGGTCTCCCAGCTGTCTCGCAGTATGTTCGCCTTATCATGCTGATCGATCCCCTCGAGTAGGAATGAACTCCATTATTTTGTTGTCCCCATATTTATTGCAGATGCGTCGATAAAATTGTTTGGTCGTCGATTTAGCGCTCCATTGAAGGCTCGCCACCAGAACTCTCTTTTTCAACACTCTGCGCTTTGTCTGAACTTGATGAAGGGCTTCAAGAAGCTGTCGTCTCTTTTCACCGCCTTCCATGTCAGTTCCGACCCAGTCGTTTCTTGATTATTTTGATTTGTTGACGGCAGCAATGCGTCATCCGGGCTCTGGCTAAGCTTCCTCATCTGTGTTATGCGTGAGTCCTTCAGCCCTCCTCTTTCCACCATGCTCCCTCCTTCCGTCGCCTCTGCTGCCTTGGCAAAGTCCGCATCACATCTATGTTGAGACTTCTCATGGCTGCCTGCGCGTAAGCCGGGGGTGGGTATAGTTTTGGGCGCTTTTTCAGTCGGATCACCCATTTTGGGGAGTGTGGTGCAACACGCTTTCCTCCTAAGCGGAGCTTTGGCGAGTCATGAACCCTTCTCGAGTGCCGCTAAGCTGGCGGTCCAGGGGACCCTTGCCACTTATGTGATTGGGTCGGCGGCCTCTACTCCCTCGGAGCTGCGTCTGCGCGAAGCACTGCGTGCCCGGTTCTTGGAACCTCAAGAAGTCTCAGTCGATAACTATCGGACTCGACCTCACGCCCAGCGCTCCGGCGGCGCCGATCCCTCTATGAGGACCATCCCGATTGTCCTTACCTAGCTCACGAGGATGAGACGCTCTTCGAGCGTTGGGTGCAGCGACCCCGCAAGCTTTCCAGCTTGAATGCTCTTCGGGCTAGCCATCGAGAAGTGGATGTCCGTCTCGAGCAACACCTTCGCTTCTGCTTTGCCAAGGCGAAGGCCAAGCGCCTGTTGCCTTCGGACTGACCTATATATGCAATTTTAAATTTTCTTTTTTTACTGTCGTCCTGTGTCCTATGGACCCGTTCGTCATGCCCCCGCGAGCCACTCCTTCCCACCAAAGCGGTTCGGCGGCTGTTGCCGCTCAGGGCCAAAGCTCGAGCCCTGCTTCTGGTCCCTCTGCCTCCACACGTATTCGTGCGAAGCGCTCGGCGCCTGTTGAGGCGCCCTCGGACTCGTGGAGTCTAGATCAGTCCGATCAAAAGCGTCAACGACGTCCGGGCAATCTTGCCGAAGTGGCACCTCAAACTCCCACGAGTTATGATAATGAGGATATCCTCGCCACTTCACCAAATACTGGTTACAACCCTGTCGTCGGTGACGCGCCAAAAGGCGTTCCACATGATAGTGGATCTCACCAGTCTCGTCGAGAAGCCCCGGCGGCGGACGACGAGTGACAGGGATTTGAGCCTGTTTCGGCGGATGCTCATCGAGCTCTTTGAGACGACGTCTCCCGTGATCGTCATTTCCTTGACGAGACTTCACAGATGTTGCACCGTTTTTGTGAGGACGATATTGGTGGTCTAGAGAAGGAGATTCAATGGCTGCCTCAGCCTCGTGATCTTCGTGATCTGTCGACTCGGCTCGAGGCCGCAAAGCGGACGACTGCGTCGCTTCAGGAGCAGGTCGCTCGTTTGACCCCTCTCGCCTCTGAGGTTGTGGCGCTTCGTGCTCAGAATGAGCTTCTAGCTCGGATGTTGGGTGGGCACCTGCCCGTGGGCCCCGCCCCGGTGCCAACGCCTCAGCGTCCACCTGCGCCGGATCCCGGTATGGCTTGAGCAAGCCCACGTAAAACACCGGATGGGTGCGCGTCCTTCGAGAAAGGTTCAGTGTGTACGTTAAGCTTTTCTTGGCCACGACCTTGAACGGTCCCACGAACCTAGGTATCAGCTTCGTCTTGAAGACTTCAGACCCTGCATGTGTAGTTAGGCTTTTCGCATTTAATAAAACCAGGTCTCTGACCTCAAAGCTTTGCAGATTCTTTCTGCCTTTAGCATCTGCATGTTCCTTTTGCACATCATGGCTTTCAGCCATAGCGTCCGATGGCTGGAGTGATGCCGAATCTTCAAGTAGACCTGGAACATGTGCGAGGCAGCAAACATTTCAGTTTGTTTGGCTTCATCAAGGACTGCCATTGGCTAAAGAGTGCCAGGAGCGGCTCTCCTACATGACGCATTGGAAGATCTATACGCCGCGGCGGGTACCTCAAGGTTGTGCAGACGCTGCGTTGTATTTCCAGTCTACTATGGAGCAGTGATTTGCTGCGTTGCTTTACAAGCATTTGCTTGTGATTTACTGCTGTACGCGGAAGACATTGACGTGTACCTGGACAAATTGGAAGAGTTCTGCAGACTCATGGTGAAGTTCGGTTTTAAAACTGAGTGCAAGTGAGTCGTGCTTGTACAAACGAGAAGTCAAGTGATGCGGAAAATTATCAACAGCGATGCATCCAGCTTCTTCGCGAGATGCCGTATCCTGAACTGCAAGAGCTTTTGTGCGCAACCAACTGCATGCGAGAAAGCATCGTGGACTACGCGAGGCTGACACGTCTTTACAAGACGCGTTGGATCGAGCAATGAGTACAGCTACGCGGTGAACTAAGCGAGCAGCGTCAGGAATTCCGATCGCACTAACCGCACAAGAATGTGCGGCGTACGACGTGAAAGATGCCTTAGCCAAAGCGGCTACGCTCGCTTTCCGAAGCCGGATGCCGAGATGGTGTTGCTGACCGACGCCTCAGACGTTGGTTGGTCGGTGATCGTATCTCAAGTGCTGGATTGGAAGAGTGATGTGGACATTCAAGACCAACAGCATGAGCTGCTTATATGCTTGGGGGCCACTTTCACAGGCGCACAGAGAAACTGGAGCATCATCGAAAAAGAAGCATACCCCATTATCATGGCATGTGAAAAGCTGAGTTACCTGTTGCTACGTCCTGGTGGATTTCGCATGTACTGCGATCATCGAAATTTGATCTACGTGTTCGCGCCCAGTCAAGAAGTGAAGAAACATGTGAGAGGCAAACTGCTTCGTTGGGCGATGAAGCTCATGCAATATCGGTACTCCATTGAGCACATCGATGGGGTTCACAACACTTGGGCCGACATGGTGTCTCGGTGGGCAGGCACCTGGTCCATTTCCTGCGTAGCTATCAAACGAGTGACGTTACGACGCCAACGCGAGGATACCGGGGATACACAGCCGTCAGGCCATTTAGCGATCGAAACGTCGTGTGGTCAAGTTTGGATGAGCTACGGGCGGCGCAACAGAGGCACATAGTGGAGCGTCCGCAAGGACTGAAGCCCAATAGCGAGGGACTGCTTTGTAACAATCAGCGCATCTGGGTTCCAGACAGCGACGCGAGCCTCGTTCAGAGACTTCTAGTTGTGGCTCACAGTGGAAACCAAGGTCATCGGGGTCGTGAGGCGTCGATGAACGTTATGAATCGGTGATTTTTTGTGCGAAACCTCTCCACGACGGTCAAATCTTTCCTTGCTGGCTGCTTGATGTACCAGCATGTAAAAGGGGGGAAGATGGTAATCGACCGTGGGGAGAGACTTTTCGAAGCCGTGCTCGAAATGGAGGGTTACACTGGGAATACGTGCATTCAGGTGATTCCTACGGGAAGTTCAAATATCTGCTGGTGCTGAAAGACGACGTCACTCATTTCTGTGAGGTGGTGCCATGTTCAGTACCGAATGCGTCAGTGACTGTAGAAACAATTCTGGATTGGCACCGCAGGTATGGTGCACCTTGAGTGTGGATCAGCGGTCAAGGCAGCCACTTTAAGAACAACGTGCTGCGGGAAGTGACGAGACGTTTGGGTTGTCATCAGAGGTTTACACTAGCCTACCGCCCATGGATTAATGGTTCAATCGAAAGGTTGAACAGGGACATCATTCAAGTTTTTCGTGCACTATGCTCGGAGAACAAGGTGGATATTCACGATTGGCCCTCTTTCGTCTCGGTAGCCTGAACCACACGCCGGTTCCTTCGCTGGGAAACAAGGCGCCAGTTGAGCTGTTCTGCGTTCTGCCAGCGGTCTCTCCTCTTCATTTTGCTTTCGACAGAGAAGCGGAGGAATTTGTTAGCCTTGGCGCGAATTCACTGGAGATGGAGCAGAAATTGAACAACTTGCAGACTCGAGTACATGAAACGCATAGGAGAGTTGAAGTTGCAAGGTCGGAACAGACTCAACGAAACTAAGACAGACAGACTGGTGTAAGGAAGGTAAATTTCGACATTGGTGATTACGTTCTCCGGTCAAGGGTGGACCAGAAGCACAACGACAAGCTTCTAGTGACGTGGATAGGACCAAGTAGTTGGTACAGACGACCACTCATTTCGCGTGCGGCACTTGGTGTCCGGCGCGGAGACAGACGTGCATGCATCTCGCCTCAAGTTCTACGCGGATGAATCGTTTGAGGTGACGGAGGAAATTCGAGAGCACGTGGCTGCTCAGGGGATTGTCCTTACGGTCGCAGAACTCAAAGATCACCGTTGGAACTCGACGAAGCAGTGTTACGAGATACTGGTTGGGTGGAAAGGTCTGGAGTCAATCGGGGTCTCCTGGGAGTCACTCATTTCTTTGTACAAGGATATCCCTGTGCTGGAAGGATGACATGGAGATTAAGGTAACGTTAGAGCAGCTTTAATACTTCAAGTTGAAGTTCTCGGGATAACGTCACCGGTCATGTTCAGCGACTTTCGGGCAACCTTCGTGCGACATCAATGATTTCACGCTCGTACACTTCGTGGTCAAGTCTTGGAAGGGCGGTGTAGTGGGGAGACGGTTTGTAAGACCTGACCACGCACTTGGGCTGACGGCCGAGGACACAAGCTGGCGTAGAATAAGACTGTGAGGTAAGCTGACCGAGGTAAAGGCAAAGAGTACTAGAATGCCTGCGGAGAGCTCACTTCATTCTGCAATTAGAGAACAACGATAAGAGCAAGATTTCAAAGGAAGCGCCAGCTTCCCTAGCGAGTATGTTCATTCGGATCCCTCTACACGTGCGTCTCAATCCCTAGTAGCTTCTTATAATACTTGCGTTGGACCGGCCACCGGCGTTTCCCCACCCAAACCACCGAAGTGGACCCTTCGTGCGCGGTACACACGACTGATGACTTGCGAAAGCCCTCGCGTCATCTCGTTGATTGTGAACTGCTCTCGAGCTTAGTCCCAGATATGAGACGGCGGTGGCCACTTGCAGTGCGTCAGTCTCGTCAGCCATCTGCTGAGTCACGTCTTGGAGGGGGGGGGTTCTGCGCGATTCTAGGGATGACTTTCCGGTGATTGAGTCGTCTGACGAAATGACGATGATCTCGCCATCACATGAACGAGGATACCGAATTTCAAGGACACGTCCATATGTCATGACGTCGATATTTGCCTTGCACCGTCTGCGGTAGTGGCTGCATCAATAGTTTTTGTTATTGTTGGAGCCATGGCACTTCGTTAGCTGAAAGCCCTTCCAGTGTATCGTCGTATTAATGGCCTCCGTTTCACCTATTGCCGATGCCCGCAACATGAGGAATTGAGGTGATAACAGTTGGAGCTGGTACGAGCTTTTTTAGGTCGCAGATTAGCTCATGCGACAGCTGCGACATAGTGATTTGCTACTGATTTTATGAGAAACGGAACCCCTAACAATGTGTCAAATGCTTGTAATTTTTTTTTTTTTTAGGGCTTCATTGACACATGCTTATCTTACGGATCGGGATATTATACGGTAATATACTGATAATTTATCGAGAAAACCCTTGTTCCAAAAGTTCGCATGGGGTCCAAAAAATGATCTACCCGCGTGATGATGGGATGACCTGACACAAATACTCGTACTGCGGTCAGATGAAGAAGCTCGTGTGGTTACTGGAGCAAAATCATGCTGAATTGAGGGAGCGAAGTGCTCCAATCGTAGAACACGTGTGCGTGATATGCTCCAAGCCGATCAAAAACTCGAAACTGACAGCACCTGCAAGCTGTGCTTCCGGGCGTTGTGTGATGGTATCTGCATTGCGCCGGACCTGGAGGATTTCTGCGTGAAGTGTTGGATGGAGGCAACTGGTTTTGACACGCGCGAAGTACAGGTCAAGTATTTACGATCCTCGAATATGAGCATGAGCTGGCTGACAATATAGTACCTGCACTCCGCCCGGATCAGAGAAGGGATTTGCAGCGAGGCCCCCAGCGAACGGTACGCTGAAACACCAGGAGACGCTTAGCGATTCTGCACGAGGCAACGCCTAGACCAGCATAGTCTTATAACCTCACCGGATGGGGGAGGTGATGAAGCTAGACCCCCTGGACGACGGGTCGAGGAGGAGGACGCTGTGCGAGGAACAGGGCGCGCGTTCGGTTTGACCGTCGGTCTACGGATGGTCCGCTGTGGACATGTTCAGCTTGGTTCCAAGCATTGTAAATATAGTCTTCCAAAACTTCCCAGTGAAGCGCGGGTCTCGATCCGAGACAATAGACTCTGGGAGTCCGTGTCGGCGAAACACCCGATCCATAAACCTGACATGTGCCTTGCGCAATCTCTATGGGTATCGTTTGTCTTTGGTGGACCGGACTTCACCTTTTGGATGCAATCAATCTGAATACAAAAATACAGAGAACTCAAGACACAAACAGTCTCGAGATCCTGGATGGAACAAGAGTCACGGGTCAAACAATACAGAAAAAAACAATACCGAGTTTGTACCGCCTGTCGCTCCGAGGTACACTCCCAAATACAGGTCAATTCGGGGTGCCACCACGCGCGGACGGTTTACTCCGGTAGCTGCAGTATACAACCATGGGCAGCACCGTCGAAACTTTCGACGATGCCGGCAATCTACTACCAGCATCATCATGTTCACCACCGGAGGTGCCTTGATGCTCCCCTTGGCCAGGATGAGGGACTCAGCGATTAATAACCGCTGTTGGCCACGTGATCGTGCTCTAATGCACTCGGTGATAGCCCGACGGATCCGTTGTTTGGGTGTGGCTCCAGCTACCGCCGTTAGGGATAAGGCATCCATAATGTCTGTGATTGTGGACCCCGTCGGTGTACACTCTCTCATGCTCTTCTATCCGTCTCTCTTGTTGCCGTAGCCGACGCAATTTCTGTTTGAAACTAACCCGGGTCATCTTCCGTTGCTTGATCAGCTTCAGTGTCGCCTTCCGAAGTTCTATTTTGAGTTCATCCCAGGCAGTTGCCAATTCCCTTGCATCCAAAGGCTCTTTTTCCGCCAGGAAAAACGCAAAAGCCGTCAACCTCGCGGTGATCATCTCGTCCACCACGCTTCTGGCCAGCTGAGGCGGTGGGTAAACTTTGACGGGCTTGTGTATCCTAACGGGATCCACATAGCTGTAAAGATCCGTGTAAAGATCAACACTCTAATCATATCCGTCTGTACATCCCGGTCTCCACTGCTACCCCCGATTCCCTTGACGGCAGAGCTGTGCTCCTGGGCCGACCGCATTGTTTTGCCTCGAGTCCACCGGATGCGAATTGCCATATGCATCAACCATTCCTGAAAACATCGATTCCTCATCACTCTCTGCATCCCCCGTTTCCAGTGCATCGAAACGTCCCTAGGCCCTCTCTCTCTGGAATGTTTGTACGATGAGGGGTGAGCTGGCCTTGCTCGAATTTCCTTTGCAGTGGGTATTCTCCCCAGTTGCCTCGTGTATCTCCCTCGCCCTTCTGCATATGCTTCCTTGGTGAGCTGGGCAGAGCCTGCAAAGATGGGGGTTCCTGCCGCTTCCCCGACTGTCCCAGTCACCCTGCCCTTCTTGGTTCTAGGTTGCAACCGCGATGAATCCACCCGTGTCCCCCTTGGGCTATTGCCTTGATGGGCTGCTACCTTGGGTGTTCACGGGCGGTTCCTCGTCTCCCGCTGTTGTCTCACTCGCCGCCTCTGCTGGGCTCGGCGGATGGGTTAGCACTGCTTGCCCTTCTTGCGGCTGGTGCGCCGCCAGTTCAGCCGTTGGGTCGCCTTGGAGAAGTGTGAGAAACGTGGCCAGGCTCTCACCGTCCCAATGCCGATATTGCACAGCATGCTGGGAGATATCCGCCAAAATCTCTGTGACCCTTTGCACGTTTCCTAAGGGTTTGACTTTGCAAAACCCGTTGTATGGTACGGGGCATAGCAACGGGCACAAGGAAGCAGTGGCTGCACTAGATGATGATGCACCTCCCTTGTTCGTTACACCACGGAGCGACTGCGGGCAGGTCATCCCTAAGAAACAAACGCGAACGTAGGGATTGTCCATGACGTCAGTGGAGTCGAGCCTTGGGCGCTCCGCGTCTATGATTTGGACATCGGGTAGTTGTCCCAGCACCAGCAGCAGTGCCACGGTGCATATGTCTTCGGCACCATAGAGTATTGTCGCCGGACCTGCTCCGGGCGCAGCGTCTCAGATGTGGCATCGAAACCCGTGTCTTCTAGATCTGCGTAAGTTTTTTGCAGTCGGAAAGCGAATCCCTTGAACACGATCGCCAGTCGGCGAGAGTGAAACACAAGCGTCAGCGTGTGAACCCGATCAAAATGAAGCAGCTTCACTACATCCATCAGTTGCACCATCGTGAGCCGGCTTCGGGACTGGCTTCGCTTATCAAGGCGAAATGCGTCATGTTGCGGCGGAATTTCATCCGCGGAGGCATGTCCGCAGTGAGGGCCGCTTCCATGGAATTGTTCAATGATGGCCTTCAAGAACTTGGGTGCACGGGGTAGCTCCAGCTCCTTATTCAAGTAAACGAGGAGCACAGGGACTTCCTCCGCTGGCATCTCTTGCAGCGCTGAGTCGCTGTGAGCTGGAGTGTCCGTCATTGCGCAGTGGCGCATGGCGGCCGTGCCTGCTGAGTCACACATTGCAGAGGTGGCGCCCCAGTCGGTTGCCAGCGTCCCCAGTAAGGCGCGTAGCTCTCAAGGCCTCCATCGTCCCTTGAGCACACGCGGTACCAGCATGTCTGCACACTTGGGTCGGCTAGCCTGGCGGTCAAGATTGGCACGCACCGCCGCCCCGTAGCTACGCCGCTGTCGCTGTCCGGTCCGCGCTCACCGGTTTGTAGTCCACAGCTTGCCTGAAGTCTGACCCTCCACGCTTCCGCACTGGCAAAGCAGCAYATGCCCACCGACTTGAAGGATTCTTATAGACCCATCCAAATTTTACTAGAGTCTCGTTGAATTTCTCCAGGAAAGCTTGATATTCAGGTGCATACTTACGAGCCTTGGTTTTGTATGGACTACAACCTGTCTTCATCCTGATCTTCATGGGCTCGACATCAGCCGGTGGGTCGTCTCCAAGTACAGTCTCCAAATGTCGTATGCGTGCACGATCGTACGTAGTCGCTCGACCTTATCATCAGGAAACCCTTCCACCACGGCTTGTTCGATCATCATCTCAACATCCAAACGAATCTCCATCGATCCGCTCGAATTTACTTCAGAATCCTCTTCAATCACATCATCTCCATCGTCTCCACTTGGTGCAGCCAAAAGCTCCAAGTGCCTTTCGACGTCAGTACCAAGCATCTTCAATACGTCATTTCCAAGTAAGAACTCATCGGCATCATTTTCCAGGATCAAACACTGCACAGGCTTGTGAATGTTGACCGGACCAGCGCTGTCACCAACGACACCCGGAGCATGACTATCTCGCTCGCCCGTATCGTTTTTCCACCAGGCAGTTTGCATCCGCCAGCTTTGATACCTGAAACCTTCCTCCTTGCTCACCAACTTTCTTTAACGTTGCAGAACTAATACATGATGTCTCAGCTCCCGAGTCAGAACAGTACTCCACATCGGAAACACCGAAGACACGCAGAACTCGGGGACCTCCTTGTTGATCTGGAACACACTCTCTAATTCGTTTTAGGTTAACGGTGCCTCCCAGGTTTCGGCTTGCGTGAGGTCAACGAAGCTCCTTCCACCTTCTCGGGACAATTTGCTTGTCTGTGCTGGTCACCACAGATCCAACACCCACCTTTCAGCCCCGGAGCTTGTTGCTCCGACTCGGACCGAAATATCTTCCTTGTTGTGGATTCCACCCGTGTTTCTCCACGTTTTCCATTGTTTTTGTTATAACGCGCTCTCTTGACAGGAAGATTTGACGATGTTGATCGCGCGTCTCGTGTCGATCGCTTCTTGTTCCGAGGCTTTCTCTTCACGATCGAGCTCTAAAGCATTTTCACTGATAGTCTGGAAAAGCACCGACACGTTCGACTTTGCAGCCGGCACGCGAAAATCGATTTCATTCTTGACTCGCTTCTTCAGCTCCTCAGGTAAGCAACCAAGCAATACCTTGCACTTCTTCTTCGTGCCTTCTTCCTCCGCGAACAGATTGACTAATCCGTTGTTCTTGACAATCGTGTTGCATAGGTGGAAGTAGTCCATGACCCTGGCGTCGACATCCTTCTTGACCATCGACATCATGAGTTGCTCCTGGAAAAGATCATCGATGTGAGGGAGCTGGTTGTTCTTGAAGTTCTGAACCGTCTTCATGATCCAGTCCCAAATGAACTCATCTGTGAGGTCTTCTTTCCTCCTATTCCACTTGGTTTCACACAGTGTCTCGAGAAAGCGTTCATCGAAGGAGTTGCAAATGGAACGCATGACTGCCTTTGGATCTTCTCCAGACGACTCGCAGCGCGCCCGAAAGACCTCTTCGTACTCCAACCGAAGGTCTACCCACCGGGTAAGCTCCTCGTGTGAGATGTCCTCAACCTTTGGTGCTGCTGATACCGCAAATATCGGATGTGCCAAGGTAGGAGCATGATAGAGCACCTCGACATCCGCAATAGAAAATTGGTGCTCTATCTATACGATTTTTCCGGTAGTAGGAATGGACATCAGCTGCATTGGCAACTTTGACTAAATGACATTAATGAACCTCACAACAACCAATATATACTTATATAGTAACTGCTGCGGAGTGAATTACCTGAACTGGTTTATGTTATATTTCTTGTTTTTTACGGGCTTTACAAACAAGTAGGGCCCAGTCAAAGCTGAAGAAGAAGAAGAACACAGGCTCGACTTCGTTGGTTACGATATCAGAAGCTGGATCAAGACTTGTTCTTCCGACAAAAACGACAAACATTTTTACCAAAACCCTGAATATGCACCAATCGCCATCTGAGAAACTGATCCGCTTGTTCAGCCGTCATGGAGCCCAAGGCTCCGCAGCTCAAGGCGCTGCATATCTCGTCACCCGTCGTGGCCTTTGACAAGCGCTCGTGCAATGCCGAGTTCGGCTACGAGTACGACAACCTTTTGGTGCACAGTCGACTGGGCGGCGGCCCCGTGCGCCCCTTTCCGGCCGCGAAGCTAGACGTGGACCTGGAAGAACAAACCCCGGACCTGCAGGTGACCAACGTCCTGTGCCTGGAGCTGGTGACGCTGCGAGGCGCCAATTTCGGTTTTCGGCGGAGAGACAGGAGGGATGACCCACCGCGCTGCATCATGGGGCCACATTGGCACGTAATGCTGGCCACGTGGTCGATGCTGTGCCTATTGGCGACGGTGGTGAACATCCTGACGTTCAAGAAGGCTGGAGCTATTGAACTCGGCGCGGGGTTGTTTCTCTCGGGCATGTGCTTAACGTGCTATGCACTGGTGGGGTGCTCGGACCCGGGAATTGTGAGGAGGATCGAGACGCCGCCGGATGAGACGTACACGTACTGCGATCATTGTGACTCGTACAGACCGGAAGGGTACATGTGGCTAAAGTAGCTAAAGTGGCTAAAGTGTCTAAAGGTGCTAAATGTTTTTGGTGTTGCAGAGCGCTGCATTGTATGGACTGCCGGGTGTGCATTGAGGAATACGACCACCATTGTCCCTGGACGGGCAAGTGTGTGGGCAAGGGCAACGTCCGCTACTTCTACGCGTGGCTGCTGTTCCTCGTGCTGGCCTTTGTGTACGAGGTCATCGAGTTCACGACGTACTTGCTGCCGCCCGACGGCCAAGACGTGCTGGACTCGTCGGACGACTCGCTCGAGATCGTCTTCCCCACGCCCGCCCCACGATTGTGAGGAGGACGGAGGCAGCCGTGCTGCGCGTCACACGGTTTGCAGTTGCGTGTGGAGCCGGCCGTGGCAAGCTCCCAACCACCGAGATCAAAGCTCGGCGGCAGTGTATCCATCACAGACGAGAGAGGCACTGAACCACCAGAATCAAGTCGTGGACTGGACGGTGTCCGAAGCGTTGCGAGCAGAATGGCGTGAATTTGTATCGTCGACTCTGGTGCTGTGAGCTGCGCTGTGTATGCGAATGGCGTCTTCAAAGCTCAGCGAGCACACGGAGTCCGACAACTGTAACTTTGAAGTATCAGCACTCTGCGGGATTGTACCAGGTTGTCCGGGGATTGTACCAGGTTGTCTTCCGCTACTGAAGATGTTGGCTAGTTGTAATGAAACCACTGCAGTATTTAGTGTCTTGACTTGATCACGGTGTGTCGTTCAGCGGGATGGACTTGGTGAAGCTGGACGCCGACGCTGGCTCTAATACCGACTTCCTCAACGTCAACGACGCCGGCGTCCTCGGTGCCGACATGTACGAGTTCGACAGCGACGATTGGTGTCCGCTACGTCCCGACGCGGAGACACTGGCGTTTCCCGAGGCTGGAGGCGTGAGCAGATATCTCCACTTGCTGGCGATGCGTAGCTGCCAGATGAGGAAGCCCACGAAAGACAGCGACGAGATGCTCAACGACGTGCCTGTGGACATGTAGAACTGGATCCAGGAGACCGCTCCCAAGTAGAAGAAGAAGAGCGCGACGCCGAAGAGAAGGAACTTGTAGGCTGTCATCTGCTCCTTTTCACAGCGACTCAACCACCACGAGCTGAAAGGTGAAGCCCACTCGAGCTGAGTGAGACTCATGATCCGAACACTGTCTTCGAGCGAGTGGGCGGCGTACCGGGTCACGGCCAATTGTAGATTGGTGCACATGACAGCACCGATCAACATGGCCACACACACGGCCGTCCCAGAGACCGTGTACAGGAACAATACGTAGGCGTGGACATTGTCCGGCACTCCAACGTTGCACATGGCACTGATAATAAAGCCACACAGTAGAGTGCACTGCTCTGAAACAGTTGAAAGCTGCTCAGCACGGGCCTCGCAGACCAAATGTTCGCTTTGTAGCTTCTCGCGCCGTAGAAAACGCTCCAGGTCGGCCACGCGCCAGGCATGCGCGCGTACGATGTCATCGTTGAGCCACTGGATCTCCTGCTCGCGGTGTATCATGTCCTCGTCGCGCCATTGCTTGGCGTTGCGCAGGTCGTACGACCCAAACAGCGCGCTCACCACCGTGCTCGCCATCTTCTCGTTTGTCTGAAAAATGGTAAGAAA
Organism: Phytophthora pinifolia; assembly: GCA_000500225.2. Taxonomy (NCBI): domain Eukaryota; phylum Oomycota; class Peronosporomycetes; order Peronosporales; family Peronosporaceae; genus Phytophthora; species Phytophthora pinifolia. Next base: position 40,463 of record KV733806.1, read on the forward strand.
AGGGCAAAGAATGGGCGATAAAATCGTTTATGGCAACATTTGCCATTTTCTGACAACTT
>KV733813.1:1522-17869 GCA_000500225.2 Phytophthora pinifolia
TGCCGAAAACTACGCGGTCGGCCTCTGCACCGCCGACACATGATCCAACTCACCGGACGGCATCGCGTGCAGCGGCTTCGACGTTAACGGTATGTGTAACGGTGTCGCTGACAGTATGTTTGGCACCATGTTGTCAATGACAAGTTTTTTTTTCTGGCATCATGCATGTATTTGTATCAGGTTGACGTCAACGTTGTGGGAGGAGTGGAAGAGCTGACACTCGACGGGTACGCGCCACTCAACTCGGATGATGATAGCGAGGACAAAGCATATGGCATCGACTCGCTGTCTTGGACGGAGGACATGTGGTGCGACTACGTCGACATGAATCAGAGCAGTGACGACAACGAGTTCCGGCGACGGTGAACAGGACCAGGACACAGTAGCGCGGGCACTGTCTCAGCGACGTATGTCGGATGTCGACTGGACGGTGCCGCTGGAGCCGGACGAGTGGGAATCATTTGCGATGGATGCCCGGGCGATGAAGGAGATGCGCGTCAACAGCTTGGAGCTTGGTACGTTTTCAATTACGTGTGTATTATGGGCGCGTTACTGACCGTTTGTAGCCGGGCTGATTCATCCAAGCCCCCTGATGATCTCGACTACCCTGGTCTCTACGATGGCGACTATGGTCCGACGAGCGTCGTGTTGGCTGATGCCGCGCCGCTGGCGCTATTTATCTACTTCATGCCCATGGCGCTGTGAACGAAGATCGCGAAGGAGAGCAACAGGTACTGTGATCAACAGATGAACGAACGTGTGAAGCGGATGTTCGAGAACCAGACGGGCGAGAGTACGGAGCGGAAGATTTACGAGCAAGAGGCGAAGAAGCCGCGGATCAAGTCCCACTAACTGTTGCATTGCATCGGCCTCTTCACTGCGCGCATGCTAGTGCCGCACACGCGCAACTTCGCCGATCATTGGGCCACAACGTCTGTCGGTGCGGTGCCGACCGGTACGTTCGGGCGCTTCATGGCGCGCAACAGATTTGCGCACATCATGATGAGCCTGCACTTCACTAACAACGCTCACCCCAAGTCGTCCAAAGATCGCGCGTGGAAGGTAAGGTCGGTGCTGGATGTGCTGCAGAAAACCTTCGCGGCTGGATACAAGACGCCACCAGTGCTTGCATTCAACGAGGCTATCATTCCGTCGCGCAACCGATTCAACCCGACACGCCAGTACCCCAAGGACAAGCCGCACAAGTGGGGGACCAAGCTCTTCATGACGTGTTGGGCCAAGACAGCCTACTGTGCTCGGTACGTGCCTACATCATTACATGTTTGCACAGCCCCAGTGGGCCGCGGGGCATTTGTTTTTTTTTGGTCTAAGTCCCTCTTTTTCCTATTTTTTTAATTTTTCCCGACAACACGTTGTGAGTCACAACTTGTGACATCATGGTGATTGTGACAACATGTTTGCCTTTGATCAGGCTTGAAGTTTATTGCGGGAAATAGCAGCACGAGGTCGAGCAGGGAAGCGTCGCTGGACCTGCCGACGCCAAGTCGGGCCCGGCAGCCAATGAAGTTTCGCCAAGCAGATTGGTCGTGGCTCTTCTTCAGCGACTTTGACGCTACTTTTTCGATAGCTCACCTCACCCAGGACATTGTGATTTCCATTTTGCCCCGTTGAGTCTCTAGGATTGGCTAAACGAGTTTGGATATGTGACCAAGCGCGTTCATGATCTGTATATTGACTTCGGGCGCGAAGCTACTGATCGTCAAGCATACCAAGCTGAGATAGGGCCTTCCGCAAACAAATGGGGAGACATAAAAAACGCAGCCGAAATCTGGCGATTAGTACAACGTGGTACTGACATTTGACGTGTGCTATACTTCCTACTTTACCTGTCGGACTCAGTTCGCCTTCGCCCAAGTACTTCTCGTAGCGGCCGTACCCGACATACACCGCACCTCCCACGCGGCCTCAGCCTCCTGGACTCGGGTTTGCTCAGCATCAAGTTTGACGTTGCGTCCGTGGCCGACGCTGGCCCAACGAGTTGCACGCTTCTTCGGGCTGAGAGGCAGATAGAGGTGCAGGCTTGTTGCTCTCCAACTCCTGGACTCGTTTAACTTCGGCGTCACTTGTCTGCTCGCCCAGAGCGGCAAGCTTCTGTTCGTCCACGATATCCACCTCTTCCTCCACGACCACGTCCACTTCCAGTTCCGTCGAGACCGTCAGTGCTTCGGACGCCATGTCATCGTCGCTCTCTTCTCGCCGCTTGCACGACAGGAACGGGTTGCACTTGTTCAGTAGTTGGTCGGTGCTCGCCTTTGGGAAACCTTTGCCCAAATGGTCGTCAAGGACGAACGTGGGCGCCAACTCCCAGTTGGCGAGTGCCACTACCTGAACTCGAGGCGCGGGAGGCACGTACAACGCGGCCGTCTTGTCGGGCGTGATCAGTTTGCACTTGTCGTCGAATGCGATGTGGGCTCCCATGTCTGCGTCCATCTTTTCCTTCCTGGCTGGGGGCTTGGTGTCGGCAAAGACTCGTCTCGAGTTTCTCGCCATCGCCATGTCCCCGTCCACTCCTTGGCAAAGCAGCAACTTGGTGGTGTACCTCGCTACCAATTGCCAGGTCTTGAGCGCTGCCCGCGTTGTCTGGGCGAGCGTCTGCACGCGCATGAATGTGCCTTGAATCTTCATGCTGTCTCGCTGGAGTTTGCTTGGCGCCTGATCGTTTTCCATCAGTTGCTGCTGTGAATTTGAAAGTGAGCTGCATCAAAAGAGCTTTTATTGCTCACCGATAGAGCTCGCAGTGGGGCACGCATGGAATGTCCCGCGTGAAGGCAAAACTTGCATGGATGCCAGCCTTCCAGTGCCCAGCTGGCTTAGATCGGTCTCAGCAAGCTTGTATTGAAGACATCAATAATGGCTGAAACACGTGGCAATCAATTTTTTGGTACCAATTATTGAAGTGTAGCCCTCTCCTGGCATCGGAGCTTCAGATGGATAAATAACAGGATGGAGGTGGTCTTTTGCTTCAGTTTGTCGGTGACGGCGGCTTGTCGGTCTCAGTCAGTCGCTCAGGAAGGCCTGGATGAGCTTTGCCAGCGTCTGGCGCAGTCGGCAGYGCTCGTCGCGGGGCACGCGAGACTGCGCAAATTCCGCGAGGTCGGTGAGGAAGCGCGCGAGGATCTTCATGCGCTGCTTYCTGGTGGTCACAACTCGTAGGAACCAGAGCGGCTGGGCCGCGTGGAACCTCACGTACGTCTGGAAGCGCCGGCAGGATGGACACAGGAAGTGCGCGTTCACGCACGTGACCGCCACCGCCTCGCGCCGGAGCTGCGCGAAGTCGGTGAACCGACGACGGACGATCAAGTCCGCCAGACGCTCCGGTGTCTCGTGTTCGGAGCTTGACGCAGTCACTGGCGTCGAAGTGCTGGTCCTTGAGACGGAGCTCTGCGACGGTCGGAGATGCCTCAACGGCGGGGCGCTGTTGCGCACTGTCGGGATGTTCGACGTGGATGGGAGCAGCGTGGAGGTCTCCACCACGTAAAGCGTCGCTCCGTCGCGCGTGCTCGGGTGGGTGTCCACGATGCGGATCTGGCCCAGGCCGGAGAGGAACTCCATGGACGTCGGAGGCGTCGAGCGGTCGCGTGCTAGCGCCGACGATGTCGACGGCGTGACGCTGGCGGCGTGGAGCACTGGCAACGAGTTGTTTGGGCCCAGCCTCGACGCCGTGCGCACGGAGCTTAGCAGTGCGTTGTGGCGCACTTGGTCCTCGGACGAGACGCAGACGTGCATGGCTTCGGCCGGTGATGAAGCGCTGGTACTAGCCGTCATTCCTTGCAAGTGTGCTCAGGGCAGAAGAAGTCGAAGTGAGGCAAGCACGCTTCCGCTTCTGAAGAATGCTGAAGCTGGGTGTGTCCCACTATGTAATCGAGATTCACGGCGGCTGCACGAGTTGCTCAGCTTTACCAGGTTCGTGGCTAGCTGCACTGTCAAGGGGCGTACGCGGAGGCCGACGAAGGCGCTGTATATTTGCAACTAGTTGCTGCATGAGCAGCACGAGGAGGTCGCGCCTCGGGGCGTGAAGGCAAACTCCGCTTCCCATCTATAGCTGCTCGACTTGCGCTGACCGTCGATGATGACGACATAGTAGTCGAGCCGTAGCAATCGCCAGCCGACGCTTCGAATCGGGTGCTTTCACTGCTGGATACGACAACGAGCTGTAGTGGGCTTGTGCTTGGCATTCCGCACTTGTACGATGTTAGGTTTGTCGCCGTCCATCGCGGCAATGCGAGCACTTGAAAAGTGTACTTAGTAGGTCACACTGGGCCACGTTCGCTGCTGTAGCTGCTGTTGCTGCTGCTCTCAGCCTCCCCAGAGTGCTCCTTCCTTCGCTTCTACAGGAAGGCAAGTCTGCTCTGCTCAGCCTGGCCAAGTCCAGTAACAGCGCCGGAGACCACAGTGCTTCTCGCTCTGTGGAAAGGGAGATGTCGTGCTTTGATATTTACTGTGTCCACTGGACACAGACACCGTCTAGCAGCTGGCGCCACCTTGAAGGTGCTGCTGCGCTTGGCACTTGCCCTTGCCAGGCCTCGGAACTCGACCGTGAAAGCTGACGTCGCAGGAGCTGCCGCTGGGCCTGCTGAGTGGCAGACGCAACACCTCCACCAATTCACCGTCCGCGTCACGTTGATCTCCACTCGGTCGACGCTTCAGAGGCACTCCGCCGACGGCGATGCGGTTCGTCAGCCACTGCGAGAAACAAGGGCGAGCAGCTTTGGGTGCAGCCCCGACCTAGTGGACAGCGCGTCCTGTAAGCGCTCACAATGCGGATTATGTGTGGCATTTGAGGCAGACGGGTTTCACATAAATCAATTTGGTTCTCAACACTCTGTTCACTGCTGCGCCTTCACGTAGCGGCTGTGGCCTACGCAGACCCATTTCGACGGTTTGCTCGAACTGGGCGGTGCTCGCCTTGAACTCGACGCCTGCTGGATCTTGCGACAGTTGTTGTAAGCCTTGGGGCTTGTGTCCTCGATGAACGATCGGTCGGACACGTCGCTGTCAGCGATACTGCAGCAGTCGGACACGTCGGTGGCCGCTTCGGAGCTCGCATCGTCGTCTTTCGTCGGGGAGGCTACCATCTTGGACAGATGGAGGCCGGTCACGGCCTCCAAGTCCGCTAGCGAGACGACACCCGACGCGATCACCGAGCGAGCAGCTTCCTGCATGATCGAGGCTTCAGGCAGGCTGGATCCGTCGATGGCACTGTCCGTGCTGCCGTGGCTTTGACTGTAGGCGCGCAGCTTGCGAGCCCGCTTGACCGCGAGCTTCCACAGCGTCGCCACCAGTCGAGCCGTCCACAACGTGGTGGCCGATTTGGGCGTCGGAAGCAACGACTGCTTGGTCGGAGACGACGGTCGGGATGATCGCATGGGAGAGAAGTGAGCACTGCTCTGCGTTTTCGAAAGTGAGGTGAGGCGGGAGGAAAGCCTCGTGCGAATGGCTGCCGAGGATGCACATCAAAGGGTGGCGGCAGCTGTCTTCGCATGGCAAGTGGCGGCTCGCAGAGACTCCCGCTGACTACTTCAAGATGTGAGCCCAAGTTATGCAAGATATCACCGCAATTATCTCCGTTGTTTACCACACCATTTGGAAAGAATTGGCAAATCAATGACCTTCACTTTGTTTGTTGCTTTTTTCCTTTCTATTGTTCATCGTTTATCAGTACTTAGTTTGCTAGCTATAAAGCGAGTCCAGCAGCGCCTGGTACTTGCGGTCCACAGCGCGGCGGCAGACGTCGCCTGTGTCGGGGTCCAGCTCGCCGGACTCGACTGAGAAGTCGGCGTCCATGAGGATCCACTTGCAAACGCGGAAGCCCGAGATGCTGCAGACCTGAGGGAGCTCCTCCAGCACGGCGTCAAAGTGCACGGCCCACTGCTGGCAGCGGATGGCCTCGCCTAATGTAGTGGCGGTGCTGCCGATGGAGTGGCCGACCTTGAGGGCGTCCTCGTCCAGCAAGCGCCCGGCCGTGTGCTTGTTCCCACGAGAAGCCACGCCGTTGGTCTTGAGGAAGAAGAACGCGCTGAGGAAAGTGCGGCCGTCGCCCACCAGCACTGCGCGATCGAGTTCCGGCATCAGCTCCATCATGGCGAACTCGAACGGGTGAATGGGGACCCAGTCGCCCGTGGAGAGCACGAGGAAGTCACGCGGGTCGCTGATCTTGAGGAAGCCGGTGGGAGTCAGGAACCCACGCTGCCACAGACGCAGCCAGCCGTCCGAGTCGCACGTGGACGTGTACTGGTCGCTGTCATCGTCGCAGTCGAGCTCAGGCCCAGGGCAGTCGCTGCTGCGGCGAGGCGCGTAGCGATAGCCCATGAACACATTGCGTCCGCGTAAAACGGTCTCCTGCGAGCGCTCATCGCAGCGGATGACGGTGCCTGGCAGCGCACGCCCCGAGCTGCCGTACTCCCAGGCGTGCGGGAAGTTGATCGCCGCGAAGCCGCACGTCTCGGCGGTTCCGAAGAGCTGGTAGATGGGCGTGTCGACGGTCTTGAAAAGTCGCTCGAGCTCGAAGTCGAGCGGCGCCAACACCGAGTAGCACGCTGTACAGCTCTCCAAGCCGATCTTTTTCTTGATGTTGTTGAGCACCAGCGCCTTGGCCAGCATGTAGCCCAGACTAGGCCGCTTGGCTCCTTTGCCTCGCGCGAAAAGCAGCTTCTGCGAGTTCTTGGTGGCGCGCGTCTTGGCCCAGCGGTAGATAGCGGCGTTCACGTCTCCCTTGGCACGATACACTTGGTGGCTGAAGCGCGCCCACGTCGCGGGGCCCGCAAAGAATACGGTAGGCTTGTGCTCGGTAACCACGCGCACCAACGGGCGACTGTACGTTGGGGCGCACACCACCGACAACCCGGCGACAAGCGGCACGTAGAACTCGAGCACTTGCGACGCAACGTGGTGCAGGGGCAGGTACCCCACGAGTCGATCGCGGTTGGTGAGGCCAAAGCTGCGCACCAAGGCAGCCGCGGTAAACAACACGTTGTCGTGCGAAAGCTCCGCCGCGCGGATTCGCCCCAGCGCGTCGTAGTCGAAGGCCAGCAAGCAGCACTGGCCGGGCATGACGCGATCAGACAGAGCCTCCAGTGAATTGGTCATGGTGCTCAGCGCGAGGAGGTCCTGGGCGCCGATCACGTTAATGCTCGCGCGCAGGTTGGCAGCCGCTTGGTCCTGCGCAGCCAAGTCTCCCAGCACCACAACGGCCCGGATCGGTGGCCGCAGCTCCTCCGGCTGGTCGTCCAGTTCTTCTAGCGCCTCCTGGAAGTTGGCCTCAAGAGAGTCCACCACGATCACCGTCGCTTTGGCCGCCGGCAAAATGTGCTCACGGAGCTCACGCGCGCTCCACGAGCGGCGCACATGCGCCACCACGCCGCCCAGAGACACCACCGCGAGGTTGACCGCTTGAAGCATTGGGCTGGTCTGCGCACTGATCACGACGCCTTCTCCGGCACGGAAGCCCAGCTGCTGCAAGGTGCGCGCCGCACAGCGCACGCGAACGGCATGGTGCGCCCACGAGTAGGCCACGTCCATGGGTGCCGCGGCCGTCACCGCCGACGTGGGGAAGCCGCGGTGTGTGCGCTCGAACAGATCTTCACGACCGTAGAGCGCCGGCTCGTCCGCGAACTTGCTCACCGTCTGGAGAAACGTGGACCAGGCCGTGGCGGGCGTGGCCGTCACGAGCGCCGCGATGGTCGTGGCGTCCTCGGCGTCGTGCGTGACGCTGAGGGCGCGGCTCCATGCGCGCACTCTACTAACTCTGTGGGCGCTGCTACGTCGGCCACAGCAGTCCGCCCGCAGCGGGTCACTCTCGATGCTGCCGCGCGAGTACATGTAGCCGTACTTGGCCAGGCTGCATTCATGGCTGCTGCGCTCGGACGACGGCGGCGTGGACTCGATCTCGATCTCTCCAAAAGGCCGCGAGGGCGGGTGTGAGTGCAGCAAGGTAGTCTTCTTACAAGACTCCAGGGCTTGACTGTGTCTGCGCAGTGACAAGCGGCGTCTGCGGCTGGAAGGGGGTATGTCGTTGGGTTGGGGCGTCCACGAGACGTCGGAGGACACAGCATTGGAGACAGAGCCCCGGGAAATCATGTCGGACGTCACGTGACGGCGGCGCACTGAGGAATGCGGGCTGCTTGTGGGGGAGACAGCGGCAGCTGCTGCGGATGTGTCGCTGCCGTTACTCACCGTCAGGGTTGGCGCAGGGCAGTTATTGGTGGCAGCGTGCTTGGAGGCGCTGGCCGAAGGCCCGGAAGCGTCTGGACGCCGTGCTGGCCCGACCTCAAGCTCACATGCCGGCATTTGCGCGCACCCACGGCGCAAATAAATAAATGATCGGAGGAAGGTCACGGCAAAACAATCATGGCCAAAAATGGGATATCACCTCACATTGGAAACCGAGCGCGTGGATTGGCTCGCTGGATGGATACACGGCGCGGGATTGGCTGAAATGGTGGATAGATGTGTGATCCGTGTCCCATGGCCAGATGTTGACAGGAAGCAACTTGGTCTTGTCGGTATTCCCTCTCAACTCGGCGCTGGCGAAGATTAAGATTTTCCGCGTGGCAATTGTCCACTCGTCTTTCACTATGAGCCCACGCCGCACAAGAGGACCAATCAGCGTCTTCTAGCCAGCTTTTGTATATTGTTGTCCGTCTGTGGGCCTCAGCTCTGGCGGATGTGGATGCCCGTCTCGAGCCTCCGGTTGCTGTGGTGGCGCGGCGGCGGCGTCGGGTCCGCGTGCTCGAGCCCGAGGTTGCCCAGCCCGGCAAAGTCCTCACCGCAGAGCTCCTGCAGCCGCGCCATGGGGAACGCGTCCAGCGCCTCCGGGTCCATGTCGTCGTACACGCCACGCAGCGTCGACGCCTTGAGCTCCTTCACCAACGCAAAGTTCCACTGCGCGAACACGTCGGCCGAGATGCCCATGCTACGCAAGAAACGTCGCAACCCCCAGTGGTCAGACGACGCACCGACCGCAAAAAACGCAAAGCAGGGGGCTTACCGTTGTCGAATCCGCTCCTTGACTTGGCCGACCGTGTCGTGCTCGCTGAAGCGCACGACGCAGGGCACACCGTGCGGGTGGATCCACTTCTGGGAGCTGCCCTGGAAGTTAAAGTGCACCACGCCCTTGTAGAACCACGCGGGCCGGCCGTCGTCCGCCACGACGTCCTTGGCCGCTTCTGGCGCGTCCTCCGTCAGCTCCTGGCTCGCCACCGCCGGCGTGGAAGCCTCGGCCTCGGTTAGCAGCTCGTCCATGGGAATCTGCTCCACCAAAAGCTCGGGCGTGTTCGGGTTCGTCGCGAGGCCCGAGCCCCAGTAGCGGGACAGAGGCGTGTCCTCCTCCAGCAACCGCTGGATCATCGTCCCGTGCTGAACAACCTCGCACACGCGCAGCGGCGTCTCCTCCGGCAGTCCAAACCCGTCTCGAAGGAGGCTGAGCAAGTCGAGCACCGTGTGGGTCGGCATCACGAGCACTTCAAGATGGCGCTGAGGCGCGATCGGCGACGGCGAGGCCGGCTGCTCCGTGGCGAAGCACGCGTCGTAGATGCTCAGGTGCACCAGCAGCTCCTTCTTGGCCTCGATCTCCGTGATCGGGTGGGCCAGCACTTCGTAGTACATGGTGGTGGTGCGCTCCATGTACTCGGCGAGCAGATCCTCCAGCGTCGTCTGCTTGTCGCCAGAGAAGCGCGAGTGGCGGAGCGGCGACTTCAAGGGCAAGCTGTTGAGGGGCGAGTGCTGGTAGAGCCGAACGTAGAGCCGCTTGGGGCCCAGCAGGCCCAGGTGGGACGCCACCGCCTCGATCACCTCGTCGTACACGTTGCTGAACGAGAGCGGAAGCGTGAACGAGTCCTCTTCCCCGTGGCCATAGCGATGGAACGTCACCTCCACCCGATCAAGCAAGTACCGGAAGTAACACCTCACGTCCGGATACCTCTCCTTGCGGGGCGTCCCCCTTGCGACTCGCGCTGCTCCGTTGGCGTCTGAAGCCTCAGCAACCGAGATCACGGCCGTGACTTGTTCGCCGTCGGGGCCGATGTACGTCGTCTCGGCGGCATCCGGGTCCTCCTCCACGCCGACGTCAGCCTGGATGACGATGCCATTCGCCTCTTCCTCCTCCTCTTCCTCCGCGTACTGGAAGCAGATGATGTCGCCGTGTTGAAGCTCCGACGCAGCGAGAGTCGCCTCCATGGCCACCTCCGGCACACTCGTTGGCTGGATCTCCTCGAACAGCCGCAGCTCCCTTGTGGGAGGAATCGCAAGCGAGTCGTGCAGACGCTGGGCCAACTCGGCGCCAGTGATCCGGGAATCCACGACCACGTTGCCCACGTACTCGAGCCGCTCACCGAGCTTCCTCTTGAGGTCGTACCACTTGATGAACAGCAGGATTTCGTGGCTCTGCAGTGGCGGCGCGTGCTCCACCGGCAGGTTCGCGGCCAACGCCTTGTCTTCCTGGCTTGGCTTCCCCTCCTGCGCCGCATCTTCGAGCTCAGGAGGCGTGAACTCGTCCCAGAAGTGCCGGTGGATTGCCATCGTCCGCCGCTTTCGCACTTTGTGGGGATAACTCGACGGAGATGATGGCGAGATGGAGGGCGAACCCGTGGCTTGTGACGACGAGACCGACGCCTCGTTCAGGATCTGGAGGTATAACTTGACAGGCGTCTTGGGCGAGGCATCGTCCTCCACCAGCGATTCCACGCGGCAGTCGTACGCGTCTGGGCCGATTGGCACATCGGGGCGCGTCGTGCGGTTCTCGCGCGTGATGACTCTCCACAAGCGTTGGCGTGACATGGGGACACCCGTCTCCTTGTGGATTCGGCGGTAGAGCTGCCGGATCGAGGCCGCGCGCTTAATGCGCACGCGCAACGTGTTGGCGTTGTTAAACTGCGCGAAATCCAGTTGCTTGGTGATCCGTTTGAGCTTGGCGACGCTAGTGTCCGACGCGATACGCACCGTCATGTACAGGTGCTCGGTTTGCTGGGCTTTCTTTCGTCGTGCTGCGGCCTTTTCTTCGTCGTGGAAGCGGGTCACCAAGTCTTCTGGGATCGGCAACGGGTCGCACTGCCAGCTCGGCAGAAACGGGTCCGGGCTCTTCGCACGGGACACGCCGTCTGCCACTGAAGCGGACGACAGCGCGGGCTCTTGGCGAATCGCGCTGATATCGTTCTCGCCGTCGCGAACGTACACGAGCATATACGCGCTGGAATGGCTTCTGCCGACCGGCATCATGAAGCTGTTCGAGTCGAGCGAGAGACTGCTGTTGCCGTTGCTCTGGCTGTAATCGAACGCTTCGCTCTCCGCGTGGTCGTTGTCAGTGCTTGGCACTGCTCCGGCATCCACCGATCGAAACTCGAGTCCATCCATGGCACTGGGCTCGTTGGTCCTCTGCTCTGGCGGGCAGCCGAGATCCGACGAGTAAAGAGGGGACGCAGGCGCCGTGGATGGCTCCGTCAACTCGTCTTGCGGCGTTCGGGGCGTTCCTGCTGAGCCGAAGTTCCCCTCGACGGCCGTGTGTTCGTCGACGCGGGTGATCTGATCGTCGTCGAACCGGAACCAGTCGGTGCTTTTCGCAATGTGCTTGCCAGGCCGAATAAATACGTAGTAGTGACCGCCGTGCACATCGCCACTGTGGACCAGCACGCTGTGCAGGTGATAAATAAACCGCGGCGACTTGTCCTTGCCGGCACCAGCCGTGTCCTCATCAGCGTCCGCGTCGGGGATCAGTTCGTCCAGCACCAGAGTCTTCGGGAACTCGAAGCGGTCGTGGATCTTCATCATCCCATCGTGCATTGGGTCGTACTCGAAGCGCTTGAGCTGGAGATTCAAGACGGGCGGGAAGGTGAGAAACGCAATGCCCTTCTTGGCATCCTGCTTGCCGTGGCCTTCGGCTTCGTACTGATTGTCTCCGTCGAGCATCTCCACTTCCACGTACTTGCGGAACGACTGCATCAGGTCCTTGCAGCCTTTCACGTCGAGCTGCAAGTCGTAGAAGCTCTCGTCTCGGAACGACTGGAAGTCCACGTCCACGCACTGCACGAACGAGCGCACTTTTCCCTCAAAGAGCTTGGGGATGGCGGCGTCCACTCGCGTGTGCTTCATCTTCTCCTCCAGCCGGTCGCACAGAATGCGGTACAGCTCCTGCACGTCGTGCTGCATGAACGAGTCGATCTGGCTCCAGCCGAACGAGCGCGTGAGTTCCTTGGTCGACACGGCTTTGCGCTGCCGCTGTAACCTGTAAAACACGCGCTGCAGCGCCAGCGAAACCGAGTCGTTCGTGTCCTCCTGCGCCGTCGGCGTCTCGTAGACCACGTGTCGGAAGGCTCGCAGATGGAACAGCGTCTGCAGTAGCGAGTTCAGGTAGCACGTGGCTCCCTGGTTCTTCAGCCCGACCATGCCCGTCTCCTCCTTGGAGTCGTACGACAGCAAGTGCTGCGTCGTCTCCAGTGTCGTCGGTAGCGAGTTCTCCTGACTCACGGACACGACGTCCGGCTGCTGCTGCTGCTCCTGCTCCTGCTCTACAAAGCTCAGCCGCACTTCGACCTCCACCTGCCCGTCCTCCGTCAAGAAGCGGTTGCTCGGGTTCAGCAGCTCGCTGCGGAGGTAGAATTGGCTCATGCCGAACTCCGGATTCTCCCAGGAGAACAAGTGCACGCTCGTGTGCTTCACAACATGCGGAAGCTGTGCCTGGTTCAGCAGCGCAATACCCAGCTCGGCCGGCCGCAGCTTCTGCTCCTCCGGCTGCGCCACGAGCTCCACGAAGACGCCGACGAATTTCTCGTCCGTGGGGCTGCGCGGCTGCCACACCACGCGCCAGTCCGCGCCCTCGGCGTCCTTAAAAGTTGGTGACATGGAGCGGTCGTGACTGAAGCCCAGGATGGAGAAGCGGTGGCGCAGGCTCAGCGTTGAAGGCTCCAGTGGCTGAATCGAATCTGCTGGCTCGAGGTCCGTGGCGCTGCTGCTGTGGCTGGTACTGGTGCTGGCTGCGCGCGGAGAGGCGGAGGACGCGTCGACGTCCATAAGCTGTATGTCCGCGAGCGTCTTTCGGCGCTGCGCCTCTGGTGGCGAGTCGCGCACGTCGTCCGGACTGCGGCGCTTCTCCACCATGACGACGATTGACTCGAGGGAGCCGAGGGCGTTGGTTGATATTGGGCCGTTTTCGACCAATGGTGTGAGACCAATTTAGACACTCCGGTAAAAAAAAAGCAACGTTTGCATTTAGGGAGTGGTTCAAGTCTGTTGAAATCACCTCGGTTGAAAATAACCAACAGAGAGACCAAATGAGGTGGAACCGAAGGATCAACCTCTACCAACGCATAGCGTTTCGTGGTACAATGTACCACGTAGCGATTTGACTGGACACAGCCATTTTCAAACAGGACGATCAAGAATGAGCAGCGAAGTAGAGCAAGATGGGGCCAGCGCTCTGGCGACGCCGGAGAAGACGACAGCTCCCTCGACCCCAACCACACGCAAGAGGTTTGTGTGGTCTGAGGGGATGATTGAGTGTCTTCTGTCTATGCGCCTTGGGACGATGGTCTCCTTCTTCACTGGCAGCCGCCCGAGTTGAGGACGCCATGCTACAACTTATCGAGACGAATCAACAGCAGGTCGCGGCGTATATTGAGGGTGCAGATGCTGTGAATGCGGCACTGCTCTCGTTTCTGAGCAAGTCACAGTAGGCCGTCGATATCGTAGGCTCATGATGCTCGGACGGCTTCGGTACGCTCACTTGGCCACTCGGGCGTACGCACGCGACGGCACCTGCCCTCGTGCAGCTTACAGCAAACTCAGAGAGCGTTCTCTCCCGTCGTCCACCAGCCCAGTTCCGCGTAGTCTTGGCCTACTCAGCTTCGATTCTCTCGTGCGTCTCTGCGTTTCGCTCGCGCGGTCGCGGTGCGCCCGGGCGCTTCTCCGTGGGTTGGGTGGGGCACTTCTGCTCCACTCGGCGATTTTACAAGTGAGCGGCCGGCAGCGGCTCTCCTTCGCGGCCTCTGCTGGGCTTGGCTTCGGCGGCCGAATCATCCCACGCACTTCGTGCGACCGCTCCCTCGCTCCACTGGAGCTCTATCTGGCCGTCTCCTTCAACCCACCTCCGGGTCTTGAAGGGAAACCCGTACGTCTTCCGGCTTCAACGTGTCTGCCGCGCGCCCAGCTGCGCCTTCGCGTCTGCTGCCACGGCACACGCTACACTGCTAGTAGGGAGAGGTTCAAGTCTTTTATCGGCCTCCTCGGCTGAACAATACGGCGCTCTTATTGGTCAGTCTTCTGTCGGCATCTCTGCTCAGTCAGCCCACCTCAGCGACCTCTGCTCAGTCGCAAGGTCCTCAGTTATTAGATTGCACAGGTGGATAGACACCAGCAGCTTGGCAGCCCGATGGCCGAGGACACCGACGAAGAGTGCGTGGTCGTCGCTGCAGCCCTCGCTGCAGCAGTAGCTGCAACACACGATGGACGTCGCGACAGAGAGCCATCTAGTGCTGTTTGGTCTACGCGTACAGTGCTGTTTTACGCAACTGGCTCGTGGACCTAAATGATATCACCGTGACGGAGGAGCAAGAAGATTAGATGCATATCGGTGGGGACATTGTTCCAGTCAGTACGTAGCATTTGACGACCTTGCGAAAACTCGCCGCAATTTAATCAAAGAATACATGGCAACGTTGTGAATCAGCATGCATTTGTGTAGTGTAGTGCTACCGCACTACATGGAACGAAGACGAGAAACTGTAGTTGAGACGCAAATAAAGTAGGTTGCGGTGTCTAATAGGCACGCACCGGCGGGGAAAGCAGACTTGCGGACCTACGGCCTATCGGACTTTGGACCTACGAGGCGGCTAAGTAGCCAACCCCGGCGTGCACGGGATAAACCAGACACTTTACAGCAGTGTGCCGCCGCTTTGCGGCGGTTGGGCATGTTTAGTCCCATTAAGCCTCCGCTTCGCTACAGAGGGCAAATTGTTTGCCTATTCTCCGCTTTGGGCACGTCACCTAATTTAAATGACATTTGGCTTATCAAAGTTATTCATAACGCATAAAAACTGTTATTCACGTCGAATACCTGCTACCGCGAGCTGCTCGCTATGACTACATAATATGTATGATATTATCACCGATGGTTATGTCTATGTCAATGTATATGGGCTATGACTATGACTACATATCAATGTATATGACTGTGGATATATCTATGGTTATGTATATGGCTATGACTACATATATGTACATGGCTATGGCTATAGCTATGGCCATCTATGCCTATGGCTATGACATCATATATATGCATATGGCTCTGTCTACGGCCATAGCTATGAATGCCCCTAGGTCTCTGGAGACGCTGAAGCTCTTCGATACGAAGCGAGTGGGACTTGGGGTGTACACCACGACAGCGCTGGATGTTGGAGTCGCGCTCGGTGAGTACTGCGGCGAGTTGACCGAGCTGCCTGCTATTGTAGACGGCCAGCCCGATCAAGCTGTCCAGCAAAACAGCGGGTACACGCTGCTACACAACGCCAAGTCCACCAACCGCAACTACGTCTACGTGGAAGCGTTGAAGTGCGGTCCGATCACGCGCTTCATCTCGCACGCGTGCCACCCCAACGCAGCATTCGTGGAACAGCAGAACCGTTCGAGCGTGAAGGTGATGGTCACGATTATACGTAATGTGAACGCCGGAGCGCAGATTACTGTTCACTACGGAAAAGAGCGTGCGCGTGCGACGCGTGCTGGTATGAGGAGCTGGCACGCGGAGCGCGGGGACACCACCAAATATCAGTAGCAGAAGGCCGGTGGCCTCGGACAGGGCAGCATCAACATGAGCATAGTACGTAGTTGAAGAAAAATGAACATGGCTTGCTTCATTTTAAGTACGCTCCTCCCTTTCCGCCGTTGATGCTTGAAGCAGTAATGTGGTAAAGTGACTTGCTGCAAATAAGACCAACCTGGCAGTTGGACTCCAACGGGAGGATCAACTATGCGACAAGCGGATGCTGGCTTCAACGACCCGTCTCGTCTCGGTTCCACGAATCTGGAAATGCCTGGGCCGAGGGTTTGGGGACCCCGAAGATCAAGGGTTTCGGAAGATCTTGGTGATCTGCCAGATCCGGGTATGGATCTTGGTGATCCACCAGATCCGGGTACGGATCTTGGTGATCTGCCAGATCCGGGTACGGATCCGAAAGGTCGGCTGTAGGAGGATCGTAAGGGATAAGGATCAGGTGGCCCGGGGTAGCCGGGGCCTAACATAAATCAGAACCGAATTTGCACCTGAAGACTCACTTGGCTATCGTATAGGGGATTTATTTGGCCCCATACATAGATCAAGTGAACTTTGCGATCTTCTCGCAC
>AWVW02044654.1:0-15442 GCA_000500225.2 Phytophthora pinifolia
GCGATTCTATCGAGCAAAACGTATAACGACATTTTGGACAACCACTACGAAATGTTTAAGAAGGACGCTTCGCAGCTGTTTGCAGAGGAGTTCAAAAGGCTGGACGAAACCCCATTATGACAGTGGAGCATGACCTGTGGACGAATAGCTCCAAGAATGGTATATTCGGCGCTTCGTGCAGCTTCATCAACCACAAGAGGCAGCCAAGGCGACTCGCACTTCTTGCCGAAGCAAAGAAACGACGGTCACGACTCTATTGCTGTTGCTGCCGTGTTGGATGAACAATTGAAGAGCCGCTTCGGCTTGGATGTCGAAAAGATGGCTCGCTTTACCATTTCGGACACAGCAGCTTCAGCAAGGAAAGTCTCTCGGCAGTTTGACTCAACGCTGCAAACCGATTGCGTGATGTATGCACTCAACCTCTGCATCGGTTACGGCATTGGCTTAAAAGAGAACGTGCGCAACGAGTACAAGAAGGACCCGATAACGAAGTATGTCGTCAAGAAGAGGATCGTTGTGACCGAAGGAGGTACGTTTCCGGAGGGTGGTGCTGTCATTCGTAAGCTGCGCAATCTCAACAACTTCTTTGCTTCAAGCAAATCGCCCGAACGCGTGGCCCGCCTCACAGCGGTTCAAAAGTTCCATAAGTTGCCTGAGCTGGCGGCTCTGATCGACGTCGACGTGCGCGTGGCATCTACAATCAAGCTGTTCAGGCGCTCAATTATCAAATATCCGGCATTTTTCAGAGCGCAGAAGTCGGGAAGAACGCAAAGGACGTCTTCAATTGTATCTCGTACGCAGAGTGGGAGCTGGTTGTTCAGCTAGAGGCAGTCATGCAACGTGTCGCTGAGCTTGCACTTGTGGAATCACAATCGGCAGCTATGCTCTCTTCCACACTGTTCGTCTTGCTGCGAGTAGCTCACACCCGCATGAACTCTTACAAGTTTTGGTCTTACTGCTTGGAAGGCGCCCGTGATACGGAGACGAATGAAAAAACCTTTCCGCGCATTCAATTGACGCTGCCTGATTTATCCGAGCTGACTCATCGCTGCATCAAGCGCACCTTGTATCAGATATCTGAGCGGCTACCAAAGCCATCGATTTCAATGGGCATGGCTCTGCTTCTCGATCCCCGGACGAAACCAGCAGCCAAGAATTTATTACGCGTTGATTCAGCGGAAGCGGCCACTGACAAAATTCTGGAGGAGGCAAAGGCACTTATGCGCACCGAGCATCGCGTTTTCTACAATGCATCGCTTGACAGCTCAGATCAGCAAGGCGATGAGGAGGCTTCTACATCGAGTTCACCGAACGGTGATTGGAACAGCAGCTCTGACACCGAAGCAGATTTAGTTTATGGAGAAGAAGTATCTCAACCGGCCGAAGTGAGCACTGCCGACGCTGCGCTGGACGCGAAGGCTGATGCATTACTGGAAGAGTGGCTCGCTCTGCGAGTCGAATGGGCTGAAGTGATGAGAAGGCAGTATCCCAGCAAGGACGAATACGAGAAGGTGTTGGCAAAGCTGAGCATGCGCGACAGGAAGCGGAACGTTCGCGTCTGGAATGTGGAGCAGCTGTGCAGAAATATCGACGTCTGTCGTTGGTTCGCTGATGTCGGAGAGGGTAAATACCCCTCTATTGCCAAACTTGCGCGCGTCTGGCTAGGAAGGGGTTGCTCAACGGCCTTTCAAGAACGCGTTGTTCTCGACTGGTTCGTTTGTGATGAGTTCACTGCGGACTAGAACCGACAACGAGCGGGCCCAGCGGAAGCTAATACTGCCTGGCGGAAAGCTTTGCGAAATGAGCGAGTTGTGGAAGAGGGAGACCACCCATTCGCACGACCTTCTAAAGTTCGCTATTAGTAGTATACTAGCAGTACTACTAGTCCCTTTTTTTGGCTACTAGCATATGACACTAGTAGTTGCTCGAAACGATCTCAATAGTAGTAGTAGTAGTAGTAGTGTTATTATTAGTAGTAGTAGTGCTATTAGCACTACTAGTCACTACTAGTTTGCTCTCTACTACCAAACCCTGGTTGAAGCATTCATTTTTGTAGCCTCTCCGTGTAAGATCTGAATTTATGCTGCATTCTCTAGCACCAGCGCAATGCCCTGTCCGCCGCCAATGCAGGCCGATCCCACCGCGTACTTCTTGCCCGTGCGCTGCAAAGCGTGCACGAGGTGCGCCGTAATGCGGCTGCCCGAGGCGCCAAGCGGGTGGCCGAGAGCAATGGCTCCTCCGCACTGGTTGGTGATCTCCGGGTCGATCTCAAGCTCCTTGACGCAGGAGAGCCACTGAGCCGCGAAGGCCTCGTTAATGTCGTAGATATCAATGTCCGATTTCTTCAGTCCCGCACGCTTGAGCGCGCCGTTGATAGCCGGCACGGGGCCGATGCCCATGATCGTCGGGTCCACGCCCGAGACCTGGTAGCTCACGACGCGCGCCAGCGGCGTCAGGTTGTGCTTCTTCACAGCCTCCTCACTGGCCAGCAGCACGGCTCCAGCTCCATCCGAAATACCCGAGGCATTGCCGGCCGTGACTACGCCGTCCTTCTTGAACACAGGTTTGAGCTTGGCCAACTTGGCCATATCCACGACACGCGGGCCTTCGTCCGCAGATAAAATCTCCGTCTTGCGGCCAGCCTTGACCTCAATAGGCGCAAGCTCGGCGTCGAACCAGCCCTGCGCATGGGCCTCGGCCCAGCGGGTCTGGCTGCGCAGCCCGAAGGCGTCGCACTCTTCGCGCGTGATACCGTGCTTGTCGGCCAGGTTCTCGGCCGTCATGCCCATAGGCGTCTTGACGTACGAGTCCGTGAGCGCTGACCACAGCGTGTCCTGCAGGTTGAGGCCGGCGCCCAGCGGCACGCCGAAGCGCGCTTGGTGGCCGTACACGGCCAACGGACTCTGCGACATGTTCTCGGCGCCGCCGCAGAGCGCGATCTCCGCCTCGCCCAGCAGGATCTCGTGCATGCCGCCAACGACGGTCTGGAAGCCGCTGCCACACAAGCGGTTGATGGTGAGCGCCGGCTTGTCCTGCGGCACACCGGCCTTCAGTTGCACGTGGCGCGCGATATAGGCGCCGTCAGAAGATGTGGGCGCCACGTTGCCCACCTGCACCATGTCCACGAGGGTTGGATCAAGCTTGGCCGCGGCCAGCGTGGCCTTGGCCGCGTGCGCGCACAGGTCCGTGGCCGTGATGTCCTTGAGCTTGCCGCCGAAGCTGCCGAACGGCGTGCGCTTGGCCGCAACGATGTACACGTTCTTAAGCACCATAGTACTGGAAGAGGGGGGAGAAGTTACCGGGAAGATCGGAAAGTGAGACGCTAACGCAGTCGCTGGAAGTTGAAGTTTCCGACGGGATGCAGACGTGAACATGAACAATGTATACTACGTTATATAGTGTATAGTATACGAAGTATACATTACGCACCTTTTCAAGTTTTTGATTGCCGGCATTTTTACCTAAATACTTTCTTCATATGACGCCAATTTCGCTGGAGGTTCCAGCGGCGGGTCCAAATAGTCAAAAGAGTCGCGGCGCCGCTTTCGCCCGAAGTTCTGGCGCTCGATCTGCCACGCGCGTGCCAGCTCGCTGAACTTGAAGAGCTTGTTGGTCTCCATGACGTCGGCGTTCAGCGCGCGGGCGTAGTTGGCCTGCGTGAACACGGCGCCGCTGGGAACAGCCGTCGCAGGGATCGACAGGATATCCCGCGCGAGCTTCGCTAGCGACGGGAATCGCGTTTCGTTCGACTTCCACCACAAGAACGGGTCGGACCGCTTGTCCCGGACGAGCGTCGCGTCGAAAAACCGATCTACTTCGTCGCCATCGATCGTGTAGTCCGGCATGCCCTCGCCGATGTCCAGCAGCTTCTCAAAAGTCGAGTACGCAGCGGAGGCATCATGCCGCGCCTGCTCGTCGTCCAGTCGAGCGTCCGCGAGGGAATCGTAGACGGTTGTACGCAGCATTTCTCGCAAAAAGGTCTTCTTGGCATCTTTGTCCACGGACTCGTTGGAGAACCGCGGGTCCAAGATCTTCGCCAGTCGGAAGTATGGTGACGAGTGCTCCGTGTGGTACGTCTCGAGGCTGGCTTTCACCTTCAAACACACCGTCTGGATCTTGGTGAAGGCGCTGGCGGTGAAGTCGGAGGCCGAAGCAGCAGTGCTCTCGCAAAGTCCCACGATCGCCTTGCAGACATTGATGGACGTACTCAGCGAAATGTGTTTCCGGTCGCTCTGGCAAGTCGCCATTTGGAGGCACTTCTGAAGAAACGTAGCGACCCACACCAGCAGATCCCACTCGATCTCCTCCAGCAGGAAAACGTTCATGCCATTCGAGGCGTCGCCATACAGAGCGTTGATGGTGTTCTTGATCTTGGCGCTCTCTAAAATCATCGTAATGGTCGTTTTCCAGTTCTTGGGCGAGTCCATGTTGGGCAGCTGGTCCGGGTACTGCAGCCCCACTTCTGTTGTACGCAGCGCAAAGTGCTCTTGACTCTCCGTTGTGGACTTTAGCAGCGACAGCAGCGAGCGCAGCTTGACGATCTCGTGGCGAATCTCCTTGAGCGCCGCGAGCACGCCCACGTGAATGAGATGGCCCAGACACGTCACGTTCCAGTCCGGGGAAATGTTGTCGAATCCTATAATGCTCTTGATCTTCTCGCGAAGAAAGCCCATCCCCACGGCCGACTCGTTGCCCATGGGCGTCACGCCACAGAGTAACTTGTTGCCGATGCCCCAGTTGTTCTGAAGCACATTGAACAACAAGTCCGACATGAAATAAGCGTTCAACTCCGGTGGGCAGCCTTCGAGGCCAACTTGGATGCTTTTATACTCCCACTCGGCATTGATCCAGTGCAGGTGAATGGCCATATACCCTTTGGACACTGAGCCGGACCAGGTATCGCACGAGAACGTGATGCGGCCTACCGCCGAGCGGTTGAGATACTCGCCCACACGCGTGAACAGCGCGTAGTATTTCCGCTCCGTCGCTTTTTGCAAGACATCCACGGGAGGAATCACGGGCTTGACGCCGGCCGCCGCCGTCAGTACATCCAGGAACTTTTCGTGCTGCACCACGCCCAAATCCTGCTGGTCTTCTATGATCCACTCGATGAGGGCACTGCTTAAGTTCCGCAACCGCTGGCACTTGACGCCTATGCATGTCCACGTCGCGCATCAAGTCAGCCAAGCCCTTCCGAACCAACCAAACCGGCACGCATTTACCTGCCGCGTGTTCGTCCATCTGCGTACCGACGGTCATCTCCTTCTTCTGCAGCACCTCAGCCTTCTTCGACACTACCACGGTCGTAGCTACAGCCACGCCATTGGGCGGCACTCCGTTCCCGCTCTTCTTGGCCTTCTTCCCTACAGGTGTGCCATTGGGCAGCTCAATATGCCGCTTGGCGTGGCGCATCATAGACGACGTGCCATGACGCGTGCTGAAGATCTTGCTGCAGACCGAGCACTTGGCCGAGTCCACCAGCCCGTCGCGCTGGCCGCTGCTCGACATGGGCGTGAAGGTCTCCCACACGACGCTCGTCAGCTTCTTCTTGCGCACGACCGGCTCCTCGAAGGTTGGCGGTCGCGGCGGCATCACGTCCGCCGAGCGCTTGGCTTGCAGCTCCGCAGCCGGCTCCATCTTGCCCACCCGCGCGGGGATGGGCGCGCTCGTCCAGCTGTGCTCCTCCAGCGTGGTCCTACAATGCCCTTCGGCGCTCGTTCACGACTCGGAGACGCTTTTTTTTCGCAAAAAAATGGCGTAGACGGCATGGCAGCGCAATAAAGGAACACAATGACAGCAATTAGAGCGCATCGATGATAGAGGATCGCATACAGAAGACTGCCACGCACACAAAGACCAAGCCGGCAATTGTGCCAGTGAGCCTTGCAAGTCAAGGGTGCGGCGCCGCCCGACGGGTCGGGTGTGCCGATTGGTCGAAACTAGTGACTTGCAGTTTATATGATAAAGGGTAAACGGGTTCGACTGGCTCCCCTTGGCCGGGTGAGACGCCGACAGTGCTAAGACAGCTGCAGCGATCTCCGAGCACGAAAATGGAGGTAACGGTATGATAGGGTGCAAATTATGGTTTGGAAGTGCTGCTAGTCTATCAGGTAACTCGCAGGCACGTCACTTCCGACTGCTGCCATTGCGGCTGTACCCACCCGTTTTGGCTCACAGGCCCATATTGCACCCATATTATGTGGTACACATAATCCCACTTCAACTTCGGAAAAATAACATTTTTGAAAAGGGAAAAAATACAAAAAGCTAAAACTTTCTGAGACTATCGGCGAGCGCATTTTTCTTTTTAACCAACGCTCTGGTTGGATGACGTACAGTTTGTTTTTTTCAAGCTGCCGACTAAACGCTCTATTAGGAAGGTGCACTGCGAGTGTAGGGAAATGCATAGTCTCTTTAGAACACATAGGCCTAATATGCGGAGTGAGGCGGTTGTGGCTAAGTCAATGAAGATGTGTGGTGCTCAATGGAAACCTCGCCGCCGCCTGGCCCCCACCGCTGCGTGCTCCCAGGCTGCGCACCGCTCACTGCTGCTCCTGGGCGCGACGCGCGTTTCTAATGACAGCCAGGAGGTCGCCCACGTTATTCTTGTACAACTGCAGCTTGGCGTCAATCTCCTTCCACTGCTCGGCGCCGAAGCGGCGCTGCAGCGAGCGCGAGAGGGTCACCGTACGAGCGAGCTGGTCGATCTTGGCGCTCACCAGGCCTGCCGTGATGGCGCGCACGACCCACTTCTCCACGTCCTCCTCGTCCACGTCCAGTGCGGCGGCCACATCGGCGTACGGGATCTCCTGAGCGCCCGTGGGCAGCGTGCACAGCGTGAAGAGACGCATGGTGTCCTGCAGCTCTGCCTCCTGCAGGCCGTTCTCGGTGATCACGTCACCAGAGCTCTTCTGGAAGGCGGCAAACTCCCTGAGCGTCTTGGTGGACACAATGTCCAGCAGCTCGAAGAGCTTCTCGCCCTTGAGCGTGGCATGCACCACGGCGTTAGCCGCCAGGTCCACGCGGGCCAGGAAGGCAGCTACGGGGTCCTGCAGCACGATCGTCACGGCCCGAAGAGTCTGCTTCTTATCGGCCTGACCGTTCTCGAACGTGGCCAGGTAGGTCTCCAAAACGGCCAGCACCTTGAGCTTGTCGTCGCTCTGTTCCAGCACGTCGGCCACGGCCACAAGCAGCGCGCGGCGGTCCTCCACGTCCAGCTGCTTGGTGTCCAGCAGCGTGTCCACCTGGGTGAGGTAGGGCGCCACCAGCTCCACATTGTCGGAGCTCACGGCCAGCGCCAGTACATTGTGCAGAGCCTGGAGCTGCACCTTGGGCAGCTTCTTGGCCTTGTTGAACAGACTGGCGGCCACACGTAGACGCAGCACGGCGCTGGCCTTGTCCTCATCCTGAACGACCGTCAGTACGGACAGGATCTCGCTCTGGGGCTCGGGCAGCAGCAGCAGCACGTCCCACAGCAGCGCGAAGGCGCCCTCCACATCCGTCTCGGCCTGCAGCGCGAGCAGCTGCGAAAGCTTGGGCTTCACGGCGGCCACAACGGACGCGAAGTCCTTCTTCTTAATGTCCGCCGACAGGTCCGGCAGCGGGGCGCCCGGCAGCAGCTTGGAGACGTACGCGACGAGGTCCGAGGCCATGGTGAACAAGGCGGGGCTTGGCTTGGGTATTGTGGGGCTCACCTCCAGTCAAACTAGGAAAACCTGTTGTATGGCATAAATACACCTGGAAGACGGAATATGGCTACACAAAAGGCAAATTTTGCGTGCTCTACACAATGATCGGTTGAAGTTGGCCAAGCGCCGTCCGGGGACCATGATCTTCGAGGTGCTGCAGCAGCTCCTGGGCGAGTTCTTCGTTGATATTCAGGAGCGCAACGTTTCCTTCTATACGGGAGACCTCTTCGGTCGGTCGTTAGCTCAGTCCCTCTTTGGGTCTCCTCTCTCTGATTTCAATTTGCCACGACATAGAATCCAGCCACTTCAAGCTCAGTGACGTCTTTCTGAAAACTTCAGTAGGTTCTTCATCAATTTACAGTATTTACTAGTGATGATAACAATGTACTGATCGTAAGTAGCTCATCAACTCGTTGCAGCTGCCGTTCGAGTTATCCGCTGGGTACATTGGCAATGTCAAGGTCGAAGGGCTTCTGGGGGCTGTGGCGGGATGGCCGCTCGAAGTCAGCGTCAGTGACATTTGCCTCGTTCTGAAGCCCCACAAGGTCCAGTGGGAGAACGAGCTGCTCATACGCTACGCCAAAGAGCTCCTCGTTGCAATCTGGCAAAGCTTCGGGTCGCCTTCGGTCGCTAAGAAGGACAACACTTCGTTCATATCGCCTGCAAAATGGATATCTGTACGTGGCTTTTTGTCATTTTTGAGGTCGAATCGAATGGTAGTTGCTCATTTTGCGATTGGACGTAAACAGAGTCGAATTCAAGCGGTGGGGGCGGAGATGATCCTGCAGCTGGAGCGCGTTCACATTCGAGTCGAGGTAAGCACACAGGCTTGCAGCGCAAAAGGAATTTAATCACTACAGTACTTGTTAACGGATGTTGCTTGTGGTGGTAGAGCCCACGCAGCGACAGCATGGTGGCCTATGGACTTTACATTCCGGTGCGTTCTCTTGCGCTACTTGAGAAGACTGTTTTCTCAGTGATGACTGTGTCGATTAGTTGATCCGCTTTGCTCCCAGAGAACTGGATGAGCAGATTCTGTTCCGCCGGCAGCAGCCTGGCGTCACGTACCCCCAAGCATCGGACAATGTCATGTCCAAGCTGCTTACCATCGAAAACGTGTCTTTCTACACGGATCTCGATGCTGAAGTATACTGGGCCCCGCCCACAGAAAACGAGGCGGCTACCGTTACACCAGATCATTCAATCGCGGCTGCACTGCTCGAAGTCCCAGAATCAGGCAGCCCAGAGCGACAATTTCCGTTTGCAGATGCCCTCAAGCGCTTCCACGAGTGCACAAAGCTGCCATTTGCTCGCGATCAACGGCGCGAGTTGATTTATATCCGCGCGGTGTGGGTAAAGCTCGACTTCATTCGAACGCAATCAAGTGCCACCGAGAGCGGTGGTTCAGCGAAGCCTGTACTAGCAGCCGTTGACGTTGCCACTGAAGAGATCGAGCTCAACCTCGACTTCAACCAGATTGCAGCGATTCTGGAAGAGCTTGAGCACGTGGTGGACTACTTGAAGCGTTCTCGCACGTGGCAATGGCGTCCTTCCTGCATTGATCGAGAGCGTCACGCACCGCCTCGTGTCAACATGTTGCCGAGCGCTCTTCTCCCGTTGCCACCAGTTAGCGACGAAGATCGCGCTTCATTGGTTTTCTCACTTGACAAGCAGCGCAAATCCAAGCCGTGGTTCCGAGCGATGTGGAGATACGCATTCCGCTGCGTCGTGGATCAACATCGGCGGTCGAGAAAAGAATCGAGCGACAATTCTAGCCAGGACATTGATCCAAGATGCTGGTGGCGTCTTAGTGACCTCGTTGACAACGAGCTCCGAGAAATACGTCGCCAGCGCTACATTCACTTGTATGCACGCAACCTGAGTCCAGCTGCAATGGAAATTGCATTGTACGGGCGAGCGAAAGCTCTCTGGGGCTTCGCCTCGCAGAATCAGAATGGCGTGGCTGTACAAGCTGGAAGAAATCAGTCCCCGCCGACTTCTCCACGACGACGTCCGATGCCAGAGTTTGAGCCGCTGACCAAAGAAGAACAGTGGGAACTCTCTGACTTCGTTGCAACAATGGCAGTGCACGAGCAACGCGTGTGTCGGGCTCTGGCTGAGAGAAAGCTCCGCAACGATTTCGCGTCAGCGCCTCCTTCACCAGTACGTAAGGTTTCGTCCGCCATGGAGTTTCCAGTGGCACCCACAGATTCGTGGGATCGCTCCTCGCACCACAGTCGCAGCTACTCGGTTGATAGTCTGTCGTCACGACCACCGCAATTCCAGCCCGTCACTCCAGCAGCAAACCATGAGCACCACCAGTTCAAGCGAGGGTTCACTATCGGCCCTGCTGAATTAGCGCTACAAAATGCTTCTCCACCTGCGTCTCGACCTCATGCCGCCTCGACCAGCGAGCTGCCAAGCTCAACCAAACATGAGAACTCGTTGGACTTGGAGCCCCTTCGAGCGTGGATCTACAAGCAACGGAAGTTGGGGCTTCACACAACGTCTTGGTTCGAGAAGCAGTTCTTCCCCGCGTGGTTTCTCAGTCCAGCGAAGGTCATTCCATTGCTCAATTGGCAGCTAGGTCCAGTGACGATGCGTCTTTCCCAAGGAAAGGCCGATCAAGCACACGCGACAAAGCGCGACATTCGAGTTGAGGTCGGCATTGAGAGTTGTAGTGGCGCCATGCTGCTCAGCCGGACGCCCTTCACGCGGGGCCTTGTGGAAATGCGTGTCGGGTTATTCCACGTAACGCTATTGCGGCAGCCTCCTCTTCACAACGCCGAAAGTGTCGTTGACTCGGAAACTGCCATCACCGAGTACAAGTGGATTTCAAGCGACTACATCCGCTCCCCGGAAGATGGATTCTTCTACGTCGGTCTCAAGTACTCCGCACAGGAGGTAGTCGCCAAACCAAACGGGAGGGTCCAGTTCGTGGGTAATCTTGACGAGGAGTTGGGGCTGAAAGGGAGAATGTGCATCGGCCCGATCAAGATCGACTGCAACGAACCAGCAATGCGAGTAGCAATGGGGCAGGCGGTTGCTCATGAACTGCGGACGCAGAGTAAGGCACTTTCTTGAAAGACCGAGCTTCCGGGTGTATAGTATCTAACCATGCCAGCCCTGCCAACAGGTATGGACGTATCAGCCTCGACGCATTTTTCCGTGCTGCAAGATGCTTACCACAGCTTCGTCAGCCTCGTAGCTCATCTGCCAAAACGGAAAGGCTCGCGGAAGGCTGCGGACACCAGTCCACGCGCATCAAAGAGGCCCAGTGCTTCCAGTGTAGCCGCGCAAGTTCCTTCCACCACGACAGACCACCAAAAGCTTGAAAGAAGTGCCAAGAGGACTCGAATGCTGCACGCGCTGCTGCTGCTCTCGTCGACGTTTGAAGTCGAGGTTGGGACGCTGGAGCTCCACCTGTCAGCCTACACCAGCCACATCGAAAAAGCCCTCCACGTCCAAGCTCCAAAGAATGCCGAGACGTTCAAATCATCCGAGACTCGCGAGGATGTGAGCGTGCTGCTGCCCCCAACAACTTATCGGGTCCAGAACCGTCCGTCAATGAACGAGTGCATCGTGGTCGTTGCCGGTGCTCGCGTCATTTATCGATCCTCGAAGCAGGGGCGCGCGGCAGCAATTCGCCACCTAGCGCAGATCTTCAACCTGTAAGGATCGCCTCATTCGGGCGTCTATCACGTTGAGATAGCCAGGTAAACTTCGTTCCTCTCGGTTGTTCTTTTCCTCGGCGAGTCGTCAGGGACATTGGAACCTCTGTTCTTCAGTCTCTCTTCCCCGTCAGCTTTGTTGCGATCAACACGAGGCTGCAGGGTAACTCGGGACAAATTTCTTCTCAAAATCTCTTCCTCTCGAGATGCCAACGCAACATCATTACCAGAGACTGTGTTGGCACCGTACTTGCCCACGAGAGCTGGCGTGCTCTTGGACGAATGCATCCTTTGCTCCTTCGCAGCCGGACTTCCCTTGAAAATGTGTCGTCTTTTGTCTACAGGAAGCGACGCACTCATTGAAGAATTCAGCGTCTGGTTGCTCGACGTCCTGGATTGGCCAAGAAAATGCCCACCGAAAGTCTCCGCAGAACTTGAGAGCTGGTTGATCAGTTTAGCGCGTGACGGGCCCGCCAGAGACGCCTTTGTCCTCAGTCTGGACGCCACCAGAGGAGGGCAATACTTGTTGGATACCGGGTTGAGAGCCACCAGCATGTCGTTCATCGAGGTTGTGTTGCTATTTCCCCCTCCTCCAGGCTGCCTAAACTTCTCTTGAAACTTCCTGTCATGTAGCAGCGGATCGACCACGACACGCTGATAGCGTGAATTGCGCTCCAACAGCTCCACGAAGCAATCGCCTACTTGATCGTCGTCCTCGGAGAGATTGGCTGTAGCATGCAGCAACTCAAAACGTGAGCTGAGCCCAAAACAACGACAAGTCACTACCGCATACCTTCTGCCTGGATTGGAACTCGATTCATCTGAACATTCAGCACTTGGTTGGTAGATGCGCTGGAAAGCGAAAGCGTTGCAGGGGGAGCTCGACCTCGCTCGGAGACTAGCTTCGGCGACAGTGGCGCTCCATTCTTGAAAATCTCCTTCAAGGTCGATTTACGCCGATGCCGTGGCCCACGGCTGTGCTGTTCGGCCCGTACCTGCTTCTGGCGATAGTTGCGCGAGATCTTACTCATCGTATCGTGGAAGAAGACGACGTAGTCGCCCAGCCGATCCGTTGACGTCATCTAGGACATCGCAGTAAGAAAGAATGTGAAAACATCCGCGCTTCACGCGGGGTTCATCTTCCGCCGTACCAGGTGAGCGAGGATGAAAAGCAGGCGGAAGAACTCACTCTTGCCAAGAGGCGGCTCCTTCGCGCTCCATTTGGTCCAGCTGGATCGCATGATCATGGACACCGAGTTCTTGTGTATTGTCTCCGTCTTCGCCTCAACAAGTACGACAGCCAGATCGTAGTACACATTGCGCAGCTAGATATTGAGCGCGAACAACAGTCAGCGCCAGAACTTGTCAGAAATTTGGTTCAAGACACACCAACGCAGCAGCATGCAGCTCACAATATCTTGGTCGATGGCTTGTTTGGCGCGTGCATACAGCATCCACCACTTGTCGAGGCATTTCTCGATCGACGGCAGCTGCACCATGAAGTTGACATCCAGCACCGTGTCGTCCAAGAACCGCAAAAGGTCGTCGACATTCATCGAGCGAGCGAACGGGCTTTTGACATAATTGGCGTTCGCCTCGTGCTCCGCCTGAGTGATGGCATCGGCACGTTTCGCGTGGACTCGTTTCCAGTCGTCGACTGCGCGCAACGAACTCACGAAAAATGGCATGGTCTCTCGCATGGGGAAGACAAACTTCTGCATGATCGGCATGGTACACGTTCCCTGCACGTTCAATGGCGATCTGTCATCCACAGAGTTCCCGCACGCGCTCCATCATCTATTTACAGGCCAGCGGACCAGAGTCGAGGAGCAACCAGCCTCTGCGCACAATTAGTCTTGACAAGTTCGGGTGTAATCAGTATTGGATCATATCGTTCAGCCTGAAGGCCCAGGTCCTCTTCCAGCCCGCTGTCGCGGATCTCGAGGATTGCCATTTCCACGACCTGGCGCATTATTCATAGGCCGCGGGAAAGCGGCAGGCGGGCCATTTCCAACGTAAGGTCCTGTAGCTTGCGGTGCATGCTGCATAGGAGGTGGGCGAAACGCTGGACCTCGGGGGACAAAATACCCTGGAGCTGCTTGTGGTGGTCCACTTGGTCCAGCAGGCATCCCACCACGCTGGATAGGCATGTTCATTGGGGGAGGTTGTCCATATCCACGAGGTGGCCCTTGGTGTGGGAGGTATTGTGGCCCCGGCCCTGGTAAGAATCGCGGCGGCGGAGAATATTGCTGCATTGGTGCACCACGCCCCCGTCCTCCTTTCCCACGCCCACCACGATTTCCCCGTCCGCGCCGTCCACCGCGAGTCCCGTCGTTTCCTCGGCCTTTCCCTCTCCGACTGTTCATCTGTCCTTGTCGAGGTCCCGAAGACATTGACTGCTCATCGGGATATTGTGGAACCTGTCGGGATGGAGGTGGTGGTCCTTGATGCTGATAGTGCGCGCTCCTACCCGGCGTTGAATGGTTTCTTGGTGGTTCAGATGGCCGCTCCATTGGCTTCAGCGTCAGCAGGTTGCACTGGGGGTTCTCGACGTGTACAATGCAGTGCCGGTCGTACGAGTGGTCCAACAGCGCCGACCATGGTTTTGAGGAACGCAGGGTATTCTCCTTGCCAATGACATAGCACGAAAATTTGGCTCGCGTTAGCGCCACATTCATCCGTCGAATGTCGTTCAAGAAACCAACGCCAGCTTTCGGGTCAGCTCGGACCGTGGACACTGTAAAGGGAACCAAATCGCAAGAATTCGTTAGCGTACTCATCGCAGCTGGAAAGATAACACTCAACCCGCAGCATCCTTACGGATAATGATATCCTTCTCGCGTCCTTGAAAGCCGTCCACTGTGTTGATCTCCACCTCTTGTTCATAGCGGTCACCCAGAGCGCGTCGGAATTGGTTCCTGAGCTCTTCCATTTGCTGGCTGTAGGGCGTAATCATACCAACCTTTCCAGCAATGGCGTCCGGGGGGCACGAGTTTTTCAACGTGAGGTACAGATTCACCGCTAGCTGGGCCTCGCCGACGTTCATGCGTGACACGGATTTGGTTGTCTTTTCGCGACTGCTGAGCAGGTTCCAGAACACCAGCGGCAAGAAAGCAGGCCCCAGGCTGTGATACGGCTTCGTGTATTCTTCGCCCTTCACGTTTTCGCCGTCTTGCAGTTTTCCATCGTAGAAATAATTTCGAGGGAAGTCTGAAATCATTGGGTGGCTGGTAGAAACAAGTCAACGCAGGTTAGTACAGTGTACGTACTTGGGAGTATTACCCCAGCACAAAAGTGCACTGCAATCGCCATACCTTCGGTACTGCGTTCGCAGCATATGCACGGGATGCTCGCAACTCTCCAATCGCTCGAACAAACTTCGCTCGTACAATGATTGACCGCTAGTGCGTGAAAAGACAGTTGCTGAGAGCTGCTGCGGATCTCCAACAAGAACGCACTGCTTGCTTCCAAACCTGCTTTCAAGAAACAGTTTTGCGTCAGCTTCCCACGAACCAGAGGCAACATGTCAGTGTGAAACGGCACCTACTTCATCGGGATGATGGTGGACAGCTCCACGGCTTGAGCAGCTTCGTCCACTACCAGCACGTCATATCGAGCGCTTGCGTCTAGTGCCGCCACACCGGCACTGCTCAGGGTTGTAAATACAATATGAGCAGTATCCAGGAATGAAACCTCTAGTGATTGTCGCGTGGATTGGGAGCGCTTCCCTCCCATCTCGGTAACAGCTTTTCGCGCGAATTCGTACCGCTGCAGCTCGAGTTTGACCTTCAGATAACCACAAGGAGACACCGTCAGAGTCGCCGATACAGGGACAGAGCGAGTAGACACCTTTTATCGTACCTCTGCCAGCTTTTCCAAGCAGCCGTTGATACGCTGAGCCATGCTCACATAAGGGTGGTACCGCGAGTAGTCGATATGGCCCCAATCTTTCACCTCTTTCGAAGAATCAGGGGCTGCTGGCGGCGGTATCCGTGGCGACTGGGGCATAATTATTGTCGGCGACGACGGCCGATGTTGATCACCACCTTCATCCGGGGGAGGGGACAGCGGAGGCGGGGGAGG
>KV733817.1:5077-22587 GCA_000500225.2 Phytophthora pinifolia
CGAAAAGAAGAGATAGGAATGAAAGAGCTCGGCTTATCGAGTCCTTGTTGATGTTCGGTTACGAGCGGCACGCGAAGAAGTTATCCACGTGTGGCTGGAGGCTTTTAGATGCAGCCGCGGATGTACCATGACAAGCACCATTCCTGCTTCAATTCCTGCTTCTCGTGGAGTGAGTTGGACAGCGACCCGTTCGTAGATACCGCCGAGGCTTCCTGTTGCAGCAGGCGACCTTCATCGACAGTGCGCAGCGACGCGTTTTCAGCGGCGGAGTGCGCATTGGTTGGGTCGAACACAAGAGCAGCGAGCACTAGCGTGGCGGGCAGAAACTTGAACATCGTGGTGGCGGATGGGGAGCTGGGGTTGAACTCTAGGAGGGAATTTGCAAATGAGCAGCGTCGGCGACGGCGAGTTTGTGGTGCTTCTCTTGCGTAATATTAGTAAAAAAGACCGAAGCTCGCCTGAGAATCAGCATCGCCACCTAATTGTATTGGTAAATGGAGCAGGCAGACTGTACTCAGAACTTCCAAAAGCAAAGACCGCAACGAGCCAGTCTACTTGACTTCTAGGAAAAACACTGGTAAGATCTGTCGTATTGATGCTCAGTCACGAGCTGCAAGCGAGAAAGCTTCTACAGCGTCGCGCTTGTCAACTAACTGCGTATGGTTCGGGTACGCTGGGATGCCATCCAGCATGGTTGGTTGAGGCCTTATGGAACAGAAACCAGCAATTCAGTTCGACCGGCTCGTGGAAGCTGCTGAGGCCATCTGCGGTCGTCGTCGGCAGTGCGAAGCGACGTTGGGCTATAATATAACTATAGAGACTCGCACCCTCTCCGCCTTCGCAAGCAAACCGAGAACGTGCTCGTTAGATGGTACTTAAAGTACTTCGAAGCAGTAGCAGGTAAGGAGATACAGATAACCAGTTCAAGTAGAACCTCGCTGCCAGGTTGCGTTTACCGCAACCATCCAGATCCTGTGCGGTGCAAGTTACATATCAATGGCAGTTGCGGACCTCGTTGAGCGAGCTAAGCTCCGATAGTATTGTTCGTAGATGCTTAGACCATATCGTCGCGCAATAGGCGACCGGTGTCGACAGTCCGTTGGTGTCTTGTGACTATCATCACTTCGTCAAAAGTACATGTGCAAGACACGTGACAAGATAAACAAGCATGGATTCCCAGCGTACTCTAGCTTTAAGAACGGGCTCGCTTCGAAAGCTGCCGGCGCAGGTCCACTGTATTTTTCCCACTTGCACAGCAGTCACTTAGAAGCGGGACGAAAACTTTGTGCTCGGCCCCTTCGGTGACAACACTTCACCCAGGGTGTGATGTGGTGGGAGAAACAGCTAAATGGAGGGCGAAGCTCTATAAATGTCGGCTTAGTCGCTAGCGTTTAGAAAGGGCTCGCTTCACCGCGCTGAGAGTTGCAGTCGCAGGGTTAATAGTCACTGCACCAGGCCCAGCCGCAGCAGCCATCATACCAGTGGCACTTTTCGTACAGCAAGTCCGCAGCGTCGCCGTTGACATCCGAGCCTGACGGTTGAAGCAGTCGCTGGTCTTCAGCTCGTAGGAGGTTCTTCGTCGACGAAACGCCTTCAGCACTCGCGAGGCTGAGTGCAACGATCGTGGCAGTGAGTAGCTTGTTCATTGCGAAGTCGAGTGTTGCAGTGAAATCGAATTCACAAATGCCGTCCACAGAGGCGAAGTCCAAAGCCCAAAGCTCGACGTCGTAGAGCGTTGCTTGGCTCAAGGAAAATCCACACCACCACCTTGTTGTAGTGGTCGATGGAGCGCTTGGGCCATTGATTCACCATCTATCGCTTCAACCTGCGCTTTTCCGTGATCGGCATCGTACTTAGCATGGTGGATAAAACTTTGTTGCAAAGGATGAGCGAGTTCCGACAAGCTACGGAGCACGTGCAGGCGCTCGAGGCGCGGCTAGCGCTGCTGCAGCGGTCGGTTGTGGGGTCCTGCGATAATTTCATTCTGCAGGAGACCTTCAGCTTCATTTTGGTGCGTCTTCGGTCTCTCATCGCTCAGGATTCGCTTCAAAATCGTTGATACACCGTTACTCCCGTCTAACTGCCGTTTATTGCCGATAACTTGCATCTACAGGATGTAACTAGCGGTGACGTGGACGCCATGATGGAGAAGTTCCGGACACGTTGCACCATGGTGGATCCTGTGACAAACCAGCCGCGGTTTGGCCCCAAGATGCTGTCGAAAGTGCAGGATATGCTGCGTCGCTACGACGACGTGAAGCTCGCGGTGGAAGAAGACGCGCCGCTGCGTCTGCAGGTGAAAGCAAAGATCAATGAGCTGTCGAATGAGGAGGCTGCACGGAAGCAGCAGGAAACTGCAAGGGAGAGAGAGGCGCAGGAGGCCCAGCGGGCTGCGGAGCTAGCTCGACAGCTGGAGCAGGAGAGACTGCAGCAGGAAGCTCGGCAGCGGGAAGTGGAGCGGCTGCGTGCCGAACAGCAGCGCATTGAGGCGCTCGCTGTGGCTGCACAGCAGAAACGAGAGCGGCGTGAGAAGAAGCGCGCGGAGGAGGAGCGACAGCGACAGTTGGAGGAGAAGGAGCAGGAACGCTTGAATGCGTCGACCCCGCACGGCAAAGAGGGGCTTGAAATGGCCATTGAAATGCTGAAGGAAAGCACAGGCAGTGAGGTATGCATCGGAGTCGATGAGGTGGTTGGGACAGCCTAGTGTTGACCGTTTTGTGTCGTGTGTAGGCGCTGTTTCGCCAGTCCCTGCAGAAGCTGCTGGCTGTGGTGAGCAACATCTGCTCGTCGCCAGAGAACGCCGCGTTTCGTCATATCCCCAAGGACAACGTTCACTTCCACGCTGACCTGGGGCAATACGCCGGTGGCCACCAGTGTCTTCTTGCAATGGGGTTCAAAGAGCTCCAGCAAGGCGATGAGATCCAGCCTAGAACTGTCTTCATACTCGAGGTGGGCCGGCGTGGCTCGTGGGTTCTTTCACTGTCGACTAACGCGGCTGTGCTGCTCCTTGTCCCTTCCACAGGAACCGGATCTGGCTCAAGACTTGGACGCCTGGAGCAACTGGTTCGACGAGCTCAAGGAGATGCAGAGCTTGGTCGAATCCAAATTGTGAATGCAGAAACTTTGCAGCAGAAAAGCAAGGCTTGTGCATGTTTCTAGATGCACTGAATCTCGTTGTGCGACTCCTTTCGCACGAGTTCAACGATCGTTGGATGAGTCACTTTGGCCATTACGGTGGCAAATTCCTCGGGCGAGAGGCTGGCCCGACCATCGGCGTTGAAGGCCTCCAGTTGAGCGAAGAAAGCGTCAAGACGTGGTTGGACCTGTCGGGTTAGGAGCTTCATGGTGCGCGCAAGTGCTGCCGACGACACTTTCCCCGACCCGACAGCGTCCAGGTGCTGGAAGAAGCGCGTCACGTCCGCACTGCTGAGAGCTGCTGTAGTCTCCACGACGTGGCGCTTCTCTCGGTCAAAAGCTGGGTCGGTTTCTCGTTTCTCACGTTCCATTGCAGCAATGGCGATCAAAACTTGCTCCTGCTCTCGTGAATACTTCTCGATCTCCTCGACTCGAGTACCCACGACGGTGCAGTCGCGGTAGCTTTTGGCCTGATCCGCAGCCAGTTTCTCGTCTCTTGCGGCTGCAGTACCCGCGGCAATGGAACTCACCGGAGTGTTGCCGAGTAAAGCAGTGAGCGGGAAGAGAGCGCTACCTTGGGCGATACAGATCTCCATGTGCAGCATGGTGAACCAAAGGAAGGCGTCGTCGTCCCCTGCGATGTTCATGAACACAACGGTACGCATCAAGGCGCCGCTAGTTGTCATAACGAGCCTGATACCATTCACGCAGTCGTCGTCGCTGAACAGCTCGACTTCACAGTCCCGCAAAGCCACTTCCACCAGTGAGTCTTCACCTTTGGGAGTGTGTACATCGTCGACACGGAACAGGCCATTCGCCAGGCGGCATTTGTGAAGAGCCCAGTCGTCCGCAGCCCGGAACTTGACTCGAAGGGCGCCTTCCTTGACCGCTGGAGCTCGGAAGAGCAAGCGCTTGGCCTGCTTGTAGCAGCCTTTCTTCTGGCGAAGCGTGTGCCAAATAGTATCGACCGAGTCGTGCATCATGCCAAACTGCGAGATACCGACGAGAACGCTTCCTCTTGGGATGATAGCTGACTGGATTGGCTCGGGTTTTGCTGGCGGGGAACCGATGGGCGTCGAGGAGGAGGAAGACGGCGGCGTGGGGCTCGAAGTGGCCGTCGTGAGCATGCTAACTCGCCTTACGAACGCTGCCATCGACACGCGTCTTGGTGATCGAGGCGCTGCAGCTTCGTGACTCAAGGCGAAGATGCGCTTCTTGTGCTTTTCAAGGACGATACCAGCCTTCGCCTCTGACGCAACGTCGAGAGCATACACGATGCTGTGGCGCAGCAACGCCTGGATGTCATCGTGGAAGATTCGCTGGTAACGGGATCGGTCAACCGCTGCTGCCGCTCCTCGGATCAAGTCCATCCAGCGTCGAGCCTCCTCTGCACTTCCTGGGGCGAACGAGACTTCGCGGCCGAGGCTTCGCACCGTAAACGCGTTCGCCTTTTCAAGCAGAGGACTGACACGGCATGTAGGAACGAGCTGCACCTCGAAGATGGAGCCGAGTTTACGCTCACTCTTCTTCACTCGCAGCATCCCGTTGTCTAGCTCGACGTAGTGCTGTTTCCACGACCCTCCCGGCTTCGGTTGGGCCTCCACGAAGCTCTGGAGCTGGTACGGATTGGCTTCCTGCATTCCGGGCTGCTTTCGTGGACCCCCGGCACCGTTATGACGGTACTTCAATGCGATAATGCGCAGTCGAATAGCGAGGATCCAGTGCGTTCGTATCTGTTCCGTCGGTGCTGCCAGCAGGATGTAGGCCTGACCGGTAGTCACGATGAAGGGGTAGCAGGCCGCCACACTGGAGCCTTTCGGCCGCACTTGGTTGTTCTGGAGGCTCGTGTCGGCGTTGTCCACTTGATTCCGAGCCTCTTCTTCTCGACGCCTCTTCTCCATCTTCATGATCCGTTTGAGCGTCTGTGGCGGTGGGTCAACTGGGATCGAGTACGACGCTAAAACCGAGAGACTTCGCAAGTAAGTCGTGCTTTCTTGTCCTGCGAAACTCGTCGCCGTGAGGGCGAACTGCTTCATCGTCTTCGTTTTGTGGTCCGATTGCTTGCAAAAGCGCAGCGTGGAGCGGCCAAGTTCCACGTATCGCGCTTTCCAGCGATACTTGGTGCGTAGCACAAACCGCTTAACTTGCTGGCATGCTGGAAGCTCTTTACGGAGCATCAGAGAGCCTTTCAGCATTGTCGACAGCGCATCGAGACGCTCAGTTAGGTGCCGGAGCCACAGCTCGGCCTCCTCTTGGGTATCGGCGATATACACGTCGGTTGTCTTGTTGGTCGTCAAGCAGATGGAGTTCGGTGGCGCACGAGCGTTCAGCTCCAGGTAATGATGCACTCGAGTCTTATCGGTCAGGAAATACGTGTCGTCAATCTTCGCCGCGAAAGTCGGCCGCGGATCGGCGAGGTAGTAGTCCATCCGCGAGTCGGAAAGCACAACGAAGGTGCGTCTGCGTTTGGCACGATCCCGCGTGCCGTTCTGCACCTGCAAGTAGCCGCAAAGCACGCCACGAATGTAGTCCTCCATTCCCCGTGGTGCTTCTTGGATAATGCCGCCAAGATGGAAAATGAAAGCGGTAAGACTTCAACGGCGACTAAATTTACATTTGATGAGCCAAGCTCCAAGTTGCTGTAAAATAGCTTGTGTTTTTTACCAACCTTTTCAAAACCTTACTTATTATCCTGCTGATATTCAAAAAGTTACGGTAGTTTGATCGACTCGCCTTGGTGGTCCTGGCCTGTGAAGTGCGAGACGAGGGAGACGCTGCTTCCGGATGGACTGACGCTTGGTGTCGCCTCATCACTGTCATTTTCTGGCTCGTCCTGGATGAAGCTCTTATATTCCATATCCACATCAACGTGATCGTGGCTTACTTGAGCTGTAGCAGCAGCGTTTGGTTCGACATCCGCGAGATCGTTTTCCGCCGGTACAGTGCTGCAGTCTATTCGCAAGCGAGCGTATTCTCCACGTGCTGACACTGTATGATCGTCTCCTTCCTGACGCTGGTGATACTGACCGCCATCTGACGATCTCGGTCGAACACTAAGAGCATCGCACAGCAGCTCTTGGTTGCCATCGTAGTCGAACGGGATCTTCTTGGACGAAACATCGCGGATCTCAAGACAAGTCTTTCGCAGTGGGCGGCACGGCTTGGACGCCGGAGAGGTCACCAACGCTTGACCTGCGTTGTTGCACAAGTCATTCACAGTCATATCTTCCAGTGCCACGCGTTCTTCAGCTCCACGAACAGCGTGGCAGAAGTCCTGAATGTCGCTTTTCAGGTCGACACTTTCAAACTTGGATGAAATCACCTGCCAGTCGTACTAAGCACCTAAATATTAGTTTTCCTGAGGAAAAGTCTGAAGCCTTTCGAGCACAATTTTGACTACCTGCTCGTTCGCTAGAGCCGATGCCGAAAATATCACGTGCTTGCGGAGGCTCGTTGCAATGGTGAAGATCCGATCCTCCGCAATTTGCTGGAGAAAGCATCAAGGTTAGGCTCGATCAAACCAGAATTGAGCAAACGGCAAAGCCTTGCTACACCTGGTAGTCTGCAAGGACCTCTTGGACGGCCCGGTACATCTTAATTCGATGGGTCTCCACTCCCGTCCATGTTTGCTGGCACTTCCGTCGAGACTTTTCAGCCGCCTACATTCCAAGCGAAGACAGATTAACCACGACTAACGGCATCACGGTCTCGGATCGTCTAATGGTTCACCTCCATGAGCTTGACCGTGTTGTTCGCCAGGTCTTCTTTCCGGTGAGTCTCCGACGAGAGCAGCCAGCTCACAAGCTTATTGTTGTTGATCGTCTTCAAAGCGACAGTGCCTGCAGCCTTATCATGGCGGCTCGTGGAGTGCTGCTTCTTGGGCGTAGTGCTGCTGGGTTCCATTTGCGAGAGGCGTCGATGGTACTGCTCTTCGAGCAGCGTGCTCGAGTAGCCCGAGTCCATGGCCGCAGAAAACGAGACGGACGCCTCTTTGAAGTTCTTGTCGAACGTGCTGTAGACTCTCCGGTACGTGTCTTCCTGGGCTTTCGCCTCCTTCTTGACGTTGTTGATGCGGCGGGTCAGACTCTGCGCTCGCTGGCTGTTGTACTCGTACAAGATCTCAATCGGTCGCAGCACGTCTTCCTCGAGGTTCTTGGCGAGCTGCTGATGCTGCACGCTCGTGTTCAGGTACTGCGCCCTCAGACTTCCCATCGCGAGTTTCATAGTGCCGTGCTCCGTCTCGTCCAGCCTCGAGTGTCTGGCCATCTTGCTCAACTCGTGCGCGTATGTCCGCTCCAAGTTGACTCGGCTTTTCAGCATCGCCACCAAGTTCCCGTGAGCGGTGAGACTGGACATGCAGTCCGCACGAACGTCGTCCAAGTTGAAGAGCAGATCCGTCGCGAAGCAAAGACTGGCAGCGGATTCCGGGATGGGCGAAAACTTGTCGCCATGAACGTCTGGAGGTCCAGCAGAAGTCGCCATCGCTTCTGCAACTCCAGCGAAAAGCTCCACAAGCACAAGAAATTCGTCTCCGGCCAAGACGCAGCAGCTCTTCTGAGCTTACAAGCTCCTTGAAGCTCACCGTCTTTTCTCGAGATGAGCTTTTCACTGAGAATAGAACAAGAACGGCAACTTTAGGAGCTGCAACTATTTGACCATCACTCTTCACTCCGTTACAAAAATGACTCGTCGGCCACTTGGATACTTTTTCACATAATGGCCATGCGGCACTTGGACGGTGCGTCAAAGACGCCGTCACGCCGGAATACGCCGCTGGAACCTCTTGGCGGTCGCACAACAGACCCACATCTTCACAACCAGGTCGAAGGAGGCACAGATTCTCATGGTCATCGACGACCGAGCGTCGCTGTGCTTCCAGTGCCGCACAAGACAGTGCTTCACAAAGACTCGATCGGTTCACAAGCTGAAGCAACGAATGGACGCAAGCGATTCAACTCGCTCGTCCCGTCCAATCGGTCATCCTCCGTCACATCGGGTAAAGCTGACTTGCGACGCCGCACGACCAAGCTACCCCAACAGCCTCCCGTCTTCAACGATATCAGCGACAATCGAGAAAATGAGGAAGGCAAAGAAGAAAGCAGCGAGAGCAGCGATGAGGACGGAGTGGCTCAAGGCGTAGCCGACGGGAAACACAGACAACACTTGTTCAAGTCGCTGGTGGGCCCTACAACGTACGAAGACGGCGGGGTAGTGACGAAAGGGCAGATTGATCATCGAGGGATCACACCACACGTGGTGTTTTCAACGTCCCAAACGCCTCCCAGCGAGGCCAAGAACCCGCTGGTTTCATCGGGACAGCCTGTCACTTGTGGCTTTTGCAGCTCCACGAACCTCATGTGGGTGCTTCGCTGTTCGTTCTGTGGTTCAGCTCGCATGAGTGACGCCCCACGACTCAAGTACCTAATTGACATGATACTGAGTATTGATCCACTCATCAAACCGGACAAGGTTGGTTGCTTGCACTTCGTTCCGCGATCGTTCTGGATTGATACTGAAAGAAGC
Source organism: Phytophthora pinifolia (assembly GCA_000500225.2). NCBI lineage: Eukaryota > Oomycota > Peronosporomycetes > Peronosporales > Peronosporaceae > Phytophthora > Phytophthora pinifolia. The sequence continues at coordinate 13,736 of KV733817.1, forward strand.
CCCTGCTTTCTGGTATGTCACAGCTAGCTAAGAGGATCCTCGACTACGCAAAGTTCGATCGAGTTGCTATGAAAGTTGAGGCGACATTCAAGCAAGCAGGTCTCATGAGAGCCAAGGCTGCTATCATGATGATGAACCGCACGGTCTTGACGCTCCGCTTTCAAATTATGCGTATGGTGTTCGTGGCCTGGAAGAAGTCCAACGCGGCCAGCGGCCGGCAACACGCTACAATTGAGAAGATCATCGCCATCAAAGAAGCCCAGGCCAGCCGCAAATTTCAGCAAGACGTGTTCGTCGTATGGAGAGGACACGTGAATCGAGTGACAGACGAGAGGCTGCAGCGCTTTCAAATGGCTTTCAAGCGGTATGTGGTAATGTCGTCTAGTTTTTTTTCTGTGTAAAATGCTCACAATTGTGTCAGGAATGAATCAACGAAGCTGCGTCGGATTTGGGGAAGCTGGAGGTCCTTTATGCGGATTCGAGGGAAGGAAAAACTAGAGGAAATGCGCCAACACTACGAGGAAGAACTGTAAGTTTAAATCAGCTCGTAAAGTACCGCGGTCTTGTGCTGATGTTCTTTTTCCTACCAGACGAGATACACCGCTTGAAGCCCAAAAGGTAAGGAAGATACTTTGAGTTAGTACTATGGTGGTTGTCTCATGTCGATCAACTTTTGCTTACAACAGGAAATCGACCGATTGAAAGAGACCCAGCAAGAAACCCTGAAGCTCGTTTATACAGCCGGGGACGCCATTCTTGATCTGCTCCAAGTTTCTCTCCGGAAAGGTGGTCACAACGTGCACAGTACGTGATTTTTCCCTTTGTCCTTCTACAATTGTTCCCGCTGACCAATAGCCATGCTCTTTGATACTAGAAACACTACAGCTTATTCAAATGTACCCAACGACAGCAGGCGAGTTCTTTGAAGCTGCTCATGGTCACGAGCTTCTCGACGCATTGAGTAGTGGGCATGCAATGCCTCAGATCGACGGCTTTGGGCTTGACGATGAGAAAGATGAAGAAACGGTGAGGAAGCTCTACGACCAGACACTGGACAAGATCGACCGATCCCCACCATCGGACAGTTTGATTCAATGGCTCAACTTCCAGCGTCGACGTGGAGCTGAAATGGGGACAATTTCCGAGCCCACAGAGCCCAAAGCGATCGTGAAAGGAGCTGCTGACGCTGCCACTTCGTCGGATAAACCGTCAAGCGCCAACGCAAAAAGTACTAAAGTCCGATTGAAGGACAAGAAGAAAGAGTTTAAGCCGATCAAGCTCTTGCAAGATCTCCGAGCTGTCATCGCCAGTCCAGGAGTCATGCTCAAGCTGCTGTTCCACACGTCGACAGAAGCCGTGGCGGAGTACGACCGCATCCGGAGTGCCGAGTTGACCAACACCGCTGCTTCCTTAGCAGCTGAAAGCTCGACTACTGCTACGACACTTTCCCCTTCCGCGCAAGTCCAGTTGAGGGCGTACTTGAAAATCGTACCTCGCGTACTGAATCTTCCCCCGGATATCGTCACGCGCGACAGCTTTGTGCTCAACGACTTCGACTCCCTCTACGCGTACGTCGTGTATCTGTATCTCTTCCACCCGAACCACGTCGCTCCTGGCATGAATCTCTCGCCTAGATATCATCTCAGCTACTCGTTCCTCACTCCTCAATGGCAAAAAGTCAAGACGTCGTTACTGGAGAACGACTGCGACCCGTTCGCGCAGCAGCAGCTGTACATCTTCCTGACGAAAATGAAGCGGATCAACATGCAGTTTTTAAGATTCCTCGCCATCTGCAAGTCCGTCGCGCAGATCGCGAGTTGCCACGAGCGCGCTGTGACTCGAGAGGCCTACAACGATTTCTCCCGAAGGGTTTTGGGTAAAGATTCCAACATTTCGGTCTCCCTGGAGAAGGAAACTCTCGCTTCGTGGGTCTCCCTGCCAGCTTCGAAACTCTTGTCACTTTGTGAGAACGAGGACGAGTTCCACAAGATCGAGCAGGTTTACAAGGATAACGTCCTCGACTTGATCAAGATCTTCCGGATCTACGGCAGTGCGGCTGGCGGGAAAGGGATCCTGGAGCAGGAGTTCCTCAAAGTGATGACGAAAGCGTGCGTGACCAACAAGAAGAACATCTTGCGGTCTCACTTACAGCTAATCTACCAGCAATCGCGTCAATCGAACGGAGGAATTCCACTCGACTCTGGTTCCGGGCCGCCTAGTATTACTCCCAGTCCAGTAACTGGAGCGGAAGGCGAGGAAGACACGGATGACCGAGGCGCCACTCCGAATGAGTTCTTCGAAGCACTCACCCGCGTCGCGTATCACAATTACCAGAAGCGGCGGGAGTTTATGGGCCAGATCGCAACAATGATGAACATGGGCGACGAAGCGAGCAGGGAGACACTCAACAAATCGGGCTCCCTGCTCTCGTGTGTCGTGGATCTTGTGGTGGACAAGGTTGTTCCTTTGACCAAGAAGTTCCAGGAACAAGGCCTGACGTTCAAGAAACAAATGATCCATCCTGACGTTCAGCACGTGTGTAAAGCGCAGGAGAAGAAACTCAAGCGCCTTTTCAACTTGTACTCGCAGAAGAACAAGAACCCGCAGTCACGTGGCAAACTTTTGGATCTCAGCGACTTCGAAAGCTTGTTGAAAGACAGAAGACTCATCGACGCGCTCTTCCCGCACGGGAAAATCAAGCAGCTTGTGGCGTTCGTGCAACAAGATGGAGAGATCGGAAACACTGCGTCAAGCATCAACGGGTACGACGCGGACAGCGAGTTCGTCTTCTCGGAATTCGTCGAGGCGCTATCAGCGATTGCCGTTTACCGCAACGCCAACCCGTACCTGCCCTTCTCCAAGAAGCTGGAAACGTTCTTCGAGGAATACTTCTAGGAAGTCGTACCTTAACACTGCGCTGAAAGGCCGACTTCGACTATCCGACAGTCGACCACAGTCTCTGGGCCCAGTAGAACTCCCGGTGCTAACAATTGCTCGACTTCTCCTCCATCCTCAAAACTTCCAGGCCAGAATGAACTCGACTTTCGCGTGGTTTTCAACCATCCCAGCTCCTTCCACGCCGAGGCGACCAAGCTGGAGCAAAAGTACTTGCGTTTGACGTCTTGGCTTCCATCGGTGCCAGGAGACGAGGGTGTTGAGCTGGTGCTGTTTCCAGTATGGGAAAGCGCATCTTCACTTTCCTCACAGCCGCTGTTAGCACCACGGGAGGAGCTAAAGAGGCTTCGATCCGATTCGCCGCCGTAGCGAAGGATGCCGAGGATGCTGTAAGGATTCCCGTTGACGCGACGGACGAATTCTGCCAGCAGCTCCAGCAGCTCCGGAGAGCGCTCTGCCTCCACTTTCCGCACCACAATCGTCTTGGAAACTTCACGGGCGTAGGCCATGAGGCGCGCTTTCAACGAGTACACCTGTATGCCGTCCGCGGTTGCCTCCATGATTCGCAGGAGGAAACGAGATTCACCAGGAACCACGATCCCAACGTGATCGTATTTTGACCGTGTAAACTGCAATACACAAAAACGTTTTCATAGTTTTTAGCCCAAAATTCACCTCACAAGAGTTCGTCCTCGCACATACCTTGCGTTGCAAGCGGCTGGCTCCAAATCGACAGGAGAACAGGATGATGTCACCACATTCAACGCTGTCGTGCAGCGTTGTCACATGAATCACTGCCTTCTCACTATGGCCGAGCTCAGGATCACGCGAAACGGATACCACGCCCAGAAACGACATGAGCATGACGTCAGTGCTCGTCACGGGGTGAAGTAGGAGCTGCTTCAGAAAAGCCTCCAGCTGCTCCTTGCGATTGGTAACAAACTCGCCTTCCACGGGCGTCCAGACGTGCTTCGGGGGCAGTCCAGGGATCTCGATTGCAGGGTATTTGCACTTGAGATGACTGTACAGCGCATCAAACTGCTTGTATCGTCGTGCGAGCTGCCACGTCGTGCCATTGAATACCACGTCGATAACGTAGCTAGTGTACCATCGTTGGGACAGGTCGCTGATCTTGTTCTTGGTCGCGACAATGGCCAGATCAATGGTAGCTTGGGGCATCTTGCTCAACGGTAGCAGGTCCAGCTGGATCCTGCGATTCGCACAGCCGAGAAGGTAGTGGCCAATCGACTGCTGCTCGTCCTTGAGCCATTGGTCGCCCACAGCCAAGTACAATATAAAGGTGTCCGCTTCACGATGCAGCAAGCTCTTGAGAAGCCCAGGCTCAGTCACCTTGTCCTTGTTGGCGGGCCGACGTAGTTCAGCTTGCAGCTGTCTGATTGCATCGATCTTGACCTGACGCACACTCACGCTCTCCTGCGAGGCTTCACTGACTGGCACAACAGTCGAGACACTACCACGAACCAAAAAAAAACAATAAAATTAAAAAAAAATGCACAATACTTTCTTGACAAAATAGCACGGACCTGTCACCATCAGCGTCCGTGACCGAGACTTTCAAGATCATGAGCGACACGGGACTCCTCGTGCTCTCCGCCTTCCTGACACTTGACTACAGCAACCGACAGACACATCAGCGCGCCCATCTCCCCTCGGTGGTGCCGTGTCACTGACCTCCAGCGGTGTCGCCAACCGCAGCGCGTTCTCCTCCGACCAGGACGTCGCTGGACTAGAACCTCGACTTTTTTCCTCCTCTTCCTCTTCCTCGGAACCGCTGGATGCGAACCTCAAGAACGCTAGCCCAGCACGGAGAAACATTAGAAAGTACAGAGTTGACTTTCCCCATATGAAAAAGGAAACATTAAATATACCTTCTTGCTCTCCTGGCACCTCCTGCGTCTCCTGCTTGGCCTGCAGCTTGGTTGCTAGCAGCAGACAGCGCAGCCACTCGTCTCGTTGCTCCGCCGTGGTCGTGGCGAGCTGCAGGGTGACGGACTTGCTTGTACGCACCGAGAACTTGAACTTGGCGTCATTTTGGGCCGCTTTACCGACGCTGTAGCTGCCGCGGCAAATAGTGGTCGGCTCCTCCTTGCGAACATCCTCAATGTCCCGCACCAGACACAGGTCCATCCACAGCTTGAGCGAGCCGCGGCGCTTGCGGGGGGTGCCCGAGTCCGCATCCGGGTCCACTACCAGCGCGTGGCTGAAGAGCAGCAGCTTGATGCGCAGCCAGCCGCCGTACTGCGCGCTGAACTGCCACAACTCGCCGCGATGCAGGCACTCCGGTTCCATCATCAAACAAAAAACGAAAATAAAAGGAACATTCCATTTTGAAGTAATTTATCCAATACAAACTGCAAGTCTAGCCCAGGGAAACTTCATTGCCATCGCCACCTTATTCGTTAGCTCAGGGACGAGGCTAAAAGTCGGTGACGTCGTGCATGTGTCTCTGTGTGAAGAAGGCGGCGCGCGCTGCTGCGGGTTTGTCCTTCTTCACGGGCTTGGCCAGGAACGACGTGATGGACTGCGTCCCTGCCGGAGCGCTGGCCTGCAAATGCAAGTACAGCGAGAGGATTAGTGCTTTTGAACTCCGAGGTTGAAGTGTTTTCGATCACCGGATGCTCACCTTCTCGAGCTCCTTCTCGTGTGGCCACTCGACCTTGACGGCCTTCTCGACGAACGGCTCGACCGTGCCCCAGCTGAAGCGGATGATGTTGGGGAACACGAACACGTCGTCCATGTGGCTCGCCAGCCACGCCTTGGTCCTGCAGACGCCGCCAAAACCAACAACAAAACGTCAGCATAATCTCCTCTCCACTCACTTTCGGCCAGCTTCCACGATACGTACTTTGGGTCGCTTGGGTATCCGGAGCCAAAGTCTGTGGGCAAGTCGAGCGCGGGCGACTCCCACGCCCAGTCACTAATGACGCGGTCGCGCGTCACCTTGGCCGCAATACTCGCGGCACTCACCACCTGCAGCAGCAACATCACACTCTCAGCCCTCCCTTATCTCAACTCGTAGTCATCATCATCGCCATCCACCTTGAACAGACTGTCGGCCTTCTTCTCGACGCGGAACTCGATGGTACCATTGAAGTGCTTGGTGAGGAAGCTCTGGTACCAGTTCGGGTCGCCCACCGTGTCCACGAACACCTTCTTCACGAGCGCACCTTTCTTCTGTACCTCTTGGATAAGCTGGATGGCCGCGGCTCGCGACATCTCGTTCAGGTTGCTTGTCTGCCGCTGCATCTTGTCCGAGATCTCAGCCGCCGAGATGAGACGCACGACCCAGCCCATGCCCTCGGTGGTGCGCATCTTCTCGAACAGCTGCGCGCGGCTGTCGGCGCTCAGCGCCTTGGAGTCATCGAAGCCTAGCGCGCACATGGCGTCGTTGTCGGCAACGGGCCAGTAGGACGCGCCGTAGACCATGGGGCCCATCACAGGGCCACGTCCAGCTTCGTCGATGCCCAGCATCACCGGCACCCCGTCCAGGCAGCGCGCAGGGCAGTCGCTGGCGAGCAGCACCGTGTGCTGAAGACTCGGCCGAGACATCGCTAAATGACTGGCAGACGATTGACCAATTAGATTGCGATAGGAAGTTGCCCAGCAGTGTGAATCAATTTGGGAGTTGCTTGCTGGATTGACGTGTCAGCAGAGGATATGATGCCAAGCAGGAAGCATTGTTTGCCAGTCGCGAGGAACCCACAGGTGCCTCTCCTGACAGCTCTTCTCGACGACTCCTCTTCTCGATACATGTATCACATGTACAGCGGGTGGAAAAAGTTTACGCCCACCTTTATAACTGTTGGGGATATTTATCGTGGACAAACTCAATGGCTATCCCAATGGTGGGAAAGCAGAGTCACCGACAACCCAAGCTGCGGCGCTGGGCAATTGCGATCCTGAGGAGCTCGCCGCGCTTGGATGTTGGGGAATCCCTCCAAGTCAAACCGGCCTTACAGCTGAGGCATCAGCCGAAGTTGGTAAACTCCTACAACTGGATCTGTACCAGTCTAGAGCGCGCGACCGGAACATCGACCGATCACGCAGGCTAAACAAAATGCATCATCCAGCTCGAGCAACAGCCAGATGGTATCCACTGAAAAGTAGCGGAGAGCCTCCAGGAAGGCGAAGACGCGAACCCGGATCTAAAGTGATGCAACACCACGAGGAGGCAGACGATATCGTATTTGAAGTTCACCCGATCATTCACGGAGTCCAGTGGGAAGTTCCTGCTACCATTGCAACCCGAATCGTGCTCCAGGCTCTCAAGAAGCAGCCATTCAGGCAATACCGAATGGCGGAGAATGGACTAATGAACTAAGTTAACAGACTCGAAGAACGGATGACGAGCAGCAATTGCCCTGAGTCAGCTACCAAAGCAACGTTGGGCCCATGGAAATGGGTTGACGGTGTACCAAGTCTGAGTAGCGGTGGCCCGGCTCAACCCTTTTCCATGAAGGAAGGGTAACAGGCAATAGCTGCTGCAAATTGCGAGAGTGTCAAGGGGCGAAGGAGACGCTCGGATACATCTTCTGGGAATGCCCGTGCACACAAGCGTGTAGGTCAAAGCTCATATGTCACTGGACGAGCGACCCCCGTGAAGGTGACCGTCGCGAGCAGTACTGCAGCAACTGTGCAGCCAGGAAAGCGCCGACGCTGACTATGGCCCGAGCAAGAAGTATCGCTGTCGATCATCCGGATGACTTGAAGCTCTACAGAGCTGAATGGAGGAGGATCTGGTGTATCCTAGCGAGTGTATGTATCACAACGCTGTGGATCCAACGGAATCGGGTCATATTTCAGCAAGATGATGTCTCAATCGACAGCACTGTTCAAGAGTTTTGGGCGACCGGACTCAGGCAGCTTACGGTGCTCGCGAAACGTGAGCGCCGCACACCAGAACGTATGGAGCAAGGAACAAGACTCCACGGGTGTATCATCACACTGGAAGAAGAACCAAGAGAGCAGTCACATGAGCTGACAAGCCCCGTACAACCATGCAGACACCGGCGTTGCTATCCAGGCCTAGGATTTACCAGACATCTAGAAACTAAGGTTAAATAGATCGGTCTGCATCTCTCTCTCCACTGTTGGGGATATTTACCGCAATATGCATGAGAGAAATACAGAAGTACAGACGGACTACCCAAACTTACAGAGGATTCCTGTATATATTGGCTATCGGACGGGACACGCAGTTCGACGTTAAATGCTAAATAAAGATAATTAACGGAGGAGAATGAACGTGAGGATGTTACTGGTTTGGTAGTGATGGGGATAGCGTTAGCGATCAGTGGTTGGGTGGAACGTTTCCAAGGTGATGTTGCTGAGATGACAGAGTTGGTCTTCTGAATAGAATGCGACTGGAGAAGGTTTTGAGCTTAATGGGAGGTAGAGTAAGACGGACGGATAAACGGTAATTGAGCGGGTTAATGTGAAATGAAATAGAGTGGTGACTGTGACGGAGGTGTGTTTGTGCGTGATCATGGTACGTTGATCGTCGAGATGCCCGAGAGCTTGGCGTTGACTTGAAAGCAGTTTCGATAAATGCTAAGCTTGGTGGGCGAGAACGAGATCACAGAGCCTGGTGCCGGAACGTTGGGGTCATCTGACGGCACCTCATAAAGCGAGACGGTGATGAGAAATTGATTCGCCTCAAAGGCGTCCTCACTTTGCGCAGCCTGAAACTCCTGCATAGGATAAACACACATGAGTAGGTGAAGCAGCAGGTCAGCTAAGGTACTTGGCCGTTCGTACCTGCTGCTGCTGGCGAAATGGTTCAGGTGCTTGGTGTAACGGGACACCTTAAAGAGTGTGTGCCGTTGCAGAGGGATTGACGAGGCGTCAATCCCATTGCACAAAAAGGTCCCGTCCGTATTAAGTACGGACTTACGTAATTACATAAGTCTAAACGGGGTACAAGGTACCCGTTACTC
>KV733818.1:0-43133 GCA_000500225.2 Phytophthora pinifolia
CAGCGAGGCTTTCCGCGAAGATAACGTCTGCTGTATGTGGCGAGTGGAAGTCCGAGCAAGCCCAAGCTGCGGTTGAGCATCATCAGAATGAAGCGGACATCGAAGCGGCTACTCCCGTGACCCCCGAACACGATTCCAGTACGACGAGCTTTGAAGAGCTCAAGCCGGTAACAACCGCCGCGCCATCAGCGTAGTGAACGTGTTGAAGCGAGAGCAAAAGCATCCGGCAGAGCAAATTTCTGCGTAAAAATGAATATCTCCATCCGTTTATCAATTTCAACGAATCAAAAGCAAAAAAATCACTGGAAGGGATGCTCATCAGTGGACCGGCAGAGTGGAGCAAGGCGCTGCACGCGACGGGCGTCAAGGCTAATCTGCTGCAGAATGGTGGGGCCCTGTGTGGGTTGCTTCCTGTCAACCACATCATGCAATGCCTGCTCACAGCACGCTGATCGTATGCGTAGGATACAACTCGAAGCTGAAGATTTCGGCGATGTCACTTGGCCCGACAATAGTCATCACGCGCTATGCAGACACCGATGCCACTCCAGAATCTGGACGAAGCGTGCCAGACCAGCCGGCTGAAGCTTTGGTTCTGCACGAAGAAGACTCCGCAGTGGGTGACTGGAATCTGCAACGAATACATGAGCGCAAGCGCGAACTAGTGCTTACTTGAGCGTGGCTTATCTCGACTCTAGAAGACAGCACCGCACTATCGGCTGGCCGCATGGTCCAATGGATCGACGGACAAGAGCCTGCTCGCGATCGCTTCCGCGAACCGGGCGGAGATATGGGAGATCACAGTAACAAGGTACCGATCGTAGTGCCTTTTCCTGCTTGGCTTCGCTTTGACACGTTTGTGACTTCAGCGGTATCTGTGCAGCATTGAAAGGCTCTATCGCCATCGAGCACCTGCAAAGCTTGGCTTGGAATCCACGCCACGAAGTTCTACTTGTACACGAAGATTATGTTTTCTGCTGAAGGTTGAGGTAGATGCACTAACATGGAATCCATATTGTTCTCCCTAGGCTTACTCCACGACCGATATTCACCTGATCGACGCCTCGAAACAAGCGTTATTGCAGCGTACGATTAACGCCAATAGCAGCACACGTCAAGCATGGGGGGCGTGCTCGTGGAGTCCTTGCGGTTTACAAGTATCGATGTAGGTAGCTTTGCTGAGATTGCGAATGTTGTGCATTTTGCTAACTGATGCTCCCACAGAGCGCAGAATCGTATTCTCCATTGCTTCAGCTGGGAGAGCGTGGATTCTTTACTATCCGAACCTGTGAAACACGACCAGATCGATGCAAGCGGTTCCGCGAGTGGAAGCAATGGGCGTCGGCTGGATGTCGGGAACGCCAGTGTCGGTCCCGTCGCTGCTGTTGCTCGTGTCTCCCCGACAATCTGCATTTTCACGACAGGCACAACATTGATTCTCGAAGATATCTCATGCGCAGACCCTGCAATTACAACGAAGAGCTCGGCGATGGGAAATATTATTCCAGCAGTTCCATCCAGTTTGTTATTGTTCCCCGATAGCTCACAGAGCTCACCGACGGTGGATATTCGAGAACAAGCGACACTATCGCCAAGCGGCATTGTTGACTTGATGTCGATGCGAGTCTCGTCCAGCTCCACCCAAAACTCGCTGCAGATCCTCAAGCGCTTCGAGGTACGCTGTCGCCCTTGCGAAAGTTTTTATCCTGGCATTGTCTAATGGAATTATCGCTTTCCAGGATGATAGTGCTCGACAACGTCCCCCACAAGCAAAACCACGTTCACACTTGGTGATTGCCGAATTCAAGGCAGGACAGTGGAGCGTCATTTCAGTCTTGGATCTGCCTCGGTTGACCTCACCCGACATCGTCGTCATCCAGGTTATTGCATTGACTTCTCGCTTTGTCAACGCTAATACTAACAGCGCGCCATGACCGAAACAGGATATGCGGGTCATCGTCGGCAGTACTTTGTCACCGCGTCTTCTGGTTGTGCACTTGGACGTCTCGGACCGCATGGCGTGGACGGCCTCGCTCTCCGGCGAACTGGTGAGACAACACCGACAAGCCTCATGCTTCCTCTCCACCCTTGCCAACACCTAACCCAATCTCTGTGCTTGTTGCATCCACCGCTATCCAGGAGCTGCCGCCAACGCATGTGTGCAGAGGTATTTACCTGGCCAAGCGGTCTCCGTTCGTGGACGTCGCCTCGACGGAGAAGCGTAAGCGCGCCACTTTCTTCCACGCCGCTGCAAACACCGAGCCGCAGCTAGTGTATCTATCCAAGTTCAAGGTGCCTCGACGTAAGCGACCCGCATCCATCGGCAAGTCATTGGATAGCGCACAGGTGGCGACAGCAACTGCAACTGCAGCAGTAGCTGCTGCTACGACGCCGAGCAGCTCGGACGCAGGCGAGAACAGGGACCTGTTGGAGCTGCTCCTGGCCAAAGTTACGGCCATGCAGACGCAGCTGAACACTCGCTTCGACTGCGTGGACGAGAAGCTGCTRCACTTGAAGGCGCGCGTCGAGCAGCTGGAGCGCAACAGCAGCGTCGGACCTTGCCCCCAGTRCTGCCAGCAGGAAGAGTGATGGTCTGGCATACATTCCTCGTTCTCGTTGTGTATAGCGCTCCCGCCCAGCAGCAGGTTTACGCTCCTCGAGGTCTGGTACAGGTGTACCCATGCCGGCACATACAAACRTCAAGATAAAAAAACGAATCCCTGTGATTCTCGATAATTCGWTGTGTGCCGYTGGTGTGGCAAAAACTCCCGTCCGCACGTTGGCTCCGACATCGCCAGAATCGAAATCGCAGCCAGGAGAAGAAGACACYGTGACAAAATGGGCCGCTCTCGTTCCTCCCGTCCTTCCCGCCCGGCTCCGCGCCGTGCGCCTGCCCCCGCCCAGCCGCGYCGCTCGGCTCCTTCCCCTGCRCGCACGCAGGCGGCCCCCCCTCCGGCACACCAGAGCAGCAACAGCGGTGGCGGCATGATGGGYGGCCTYATGAGCACCGTGGCCCAGGGCATGGCCTTSGGCACGGGCAGCGCCATCGCGCACCGCGCCGTGGGCGCWGTTGCCGGCTCGATGTCGGGCAGCTCGGACGCGCCGCAGCAGCAGGAGGCCACCCCGGTCCAGCAACAGGACTACCAGTCCACGCAGCCGCCGCAGCAGAACCAGTGCGGCGCCGACCAGAAGGCCTTCCTCGAGTGCCTCAACTCCAACAGCAATGACATCAGCTCCTGCCAGTTCTACCTCGACCAGTTCAAGCAGTGCCAGGTGCAGCAGCAGGGCACCTTCATGTAAGCCGAGCGATCTGCGTGAGGTGAAGAAGGAGGCTGCGAAGCTCAACCGAGACGGCGACGCAATGGCGGAGAGAGCAGGAACCTTTTCTGTATGCGTTGCAGGTTCACGTCGGTGACGTAGACAGAAAGGGCGGATGATATTTCTGCCGGAGCGAAAACGGGAAGCAGGCCGAGGAAGAGAGCGAGCAGCACTTAGACAACAAGACCAATAAGTGAACTGCATGTGCAAAGAGCACAGTTTTACAATTACTTCTACTACAGTAATATCTTATGCCACTGGAATCGCCTTAGTTGTAGTTCCTGCAGGAGTGCGGCAACTTCTGCTGCTTCCGACGGTGGCGTCGAGAATCGAGTGCGAGGCTCCCATTCCCGACGCGTTACAAGGTGCTAAACACGGCGAGACACTCAACGTGACAGGCTTGATGCTTGAAATTTGAACGGCCCCGCTCGCTACTACAGAAAAGGGCATCAGCGAGGACTCGTTGTGCGAGCTGCCTACAGCCGCGCACTCTGAATGGCATTTTAACTGGGGCTCATGCAAGGCGCACCTCCGTCGCTTTCTCTTCCTCCAAAGTGATGCAAGTTTCCCTTCTTGTACGTGCTTTTGTTCATGCCACATGCTCCAAGCAGCAAAAGTGCCAGCGGTGACAACCCCCCAAGCGGAAACCAACCGTCATTCTACCATTGGGGAAAGCTTGAGACTCGAGTGCTTACCTCACTGCGTTGGCAAAAAGACCAACAGGAAATCTATTCACCCCATGACGTTCCCTCTTCGCCTACGCACCTTTGGGCAGGGTGACCGGGCTCAACTCCGGCTGCGAGGAAGCCTCGTGCCGCCACCGCCATCGCGGCACCTTAAGTATGAGACGCCACCACTCGAAGCACTTGGCGCGGCCTTCTTGGGTACGACACTGAGATTCTCCATCTGGCCAATTCCACACCTTCTTTTTTCGAGTGCCCTATATTGGTCCAAGACTAAAAATTGATAAAACGTGGCATCCAAAGCTAAACTTTACTGCCCATTTTTGCGAAGAAGAAATTTCATTCGGACTTGAGACAGCGATGGTTGCTAGAAAATGAACTCAAGTTTGAGTCTAGCTCGACACCAAATGAAGCGAGCCGACCGTGCGACGATTAATACGCCGTTCTGTTGTCTGCACTCGAGGCGCGCGACCCAAAAATGGGTCCCTTGAACCATCACTCTTCTCTCCACCAGAAAAAAACCTCGTGTCGCGTTGAACCTCATTTTGACAGTGGGGTTGTATGCCGCATACGAAAATTCAGATCTCTCCGGGCGCTCTGCTCCACCCGTTTGTGGGCTATTTTCTCTGCTGCCGCTGCACCCGGTTGGCTCCCGAGCCTGAGCGCCATTTCCTCTTTTGGATCCAGCTAGTCCGAAAGGGAGAAGCCGAGAGACCCCGCCGCTAAATCCCCACCCCCAGCAGCAACCATGGTACGCGGCTATAAGTCCTCTCTTTAAGGGGGATAGCAGCTCATGCACCCCTATTAAAAGGAGGGCAACAAAAAGATCGCGAACAGCCAGGAACTAACTCGCTCGATGCGTCTCTTCTCGCCCCCTTCAGGTTAACTTCACGGTCGACCAGATGCGTGAGATCATGGACTACACGAAGAACATTCGTAACATGTCTGTGATTGCCCACGTTGATCACGGTAAGTCGACGCTGACCGACTCCCTGGTGTCCAAGGCCGGTATCATCTCCGCCAAGCACGCCGGTGAGGCCCGTTTCACGGACACCCGTGCCGACGAGCAGGAGCGTTGCATTACCATCAAGTCGACGGGTATCTCGATGTTCTTCGAGTACGACATGGACGCCGGTGAGCAGGCCACAGCCGCCGCCCTTGCCCACGAGTCCGCTGAGGAGGCTGCTGCCGCCGCCGCCCAGGAGGTGACCATCTCCAAGAACTCGTATCTGATCAACCTGATCGACTCGCCTGGTCACGTCGATTTCTCGTCGGAGGTGACTGCTGCCCTGCGTGTGACGGACGGTGCTCTGGTCGTGGTGGACTGCATTGAGGGAGTCTGCGTGCAGACCGAGACGGTGCTGCGCCAGTCGATGAGCGAGCGTGTCAAGCCCGTGCTCATGGTGAACAAGGTGGACCGCGCTCTGCTTGAGCTGCACCTGGAGCCGGAGGACTGCTACCAGTCGTTCTCGCGCGCTATTGAGACGGTGAACGTCGTGATTGCTACGTACTTCGATGAGAAGCTGGGCGATGTCCAGGTGTACCCCGAGAAGGGCACGGTCGCCTTCGGTTCGGGCCTCCACCAGTGGGGTTTCACTCTCAAGAAGTTCGCCCGCCTCTACTCGAAGAAGTTCGGTATCGCTGAGGACAAGATGATGCAGAAGCTGTGGGGCGACTGGTACTTCGATGCCGCCAACAAGAAGTGGACGAGCAAGAACAACGCCGAGGGCACGCTCAAGCGCGCTTTCTGCCAGTTCATCATGGACCCCATCATCAAGATGTTCGACGCCATCATGAACGACAAGAAGGCCAAGTTCGAGAAGATGATGAAGGCTGTGGGCGTTGAGCTCAAGTCGGACGAGAAGGAACTGGCGGGCAAGCCCCTGCTCAAGCGCGTCATGCAGCGCTGGCTGCCGGCTGCCGACGCCGTCCTTGAGATGATTGTGGTGCACCTGCCGTCCCCCATCACGGCTCAGAAGTACCGTGTGGACACCCTGTACGAGGGCCCCCTGGACGACGAGTGCGCTGAGGCCATCCGCAAGTGCGACGTCAACGGTCCCCTGGTCATGTACGTGTCCAAGATGGTGCCGACCTCGGACAAGGGCCGTTTCTACGCCTTCGGCCGTGTGTTCGCCGGCAAGATCGCCACGGGCCAGAAGGTCCGCATGCTCGGCCCCAACTACGTGCCTGGCAAGAAGACTGACCTGTGGGTCAAGAACATCCAGCGTACGGTCATCATGATGGGACGTTACGTGGAGCAGACCCCCGACATTCCGGCCGGTAACACGTGCGCCCTGGTTGGTGTCGACCAGTACCTGCTGAAGTCTGGTACGATCACCACGTCCGAGACGGGCCACACGATCCGTACTATGAAGTTCTCCGTGTCGCCCGTTGTGCGTGTGGCCGTGGAGCCCAAGACTGCTTCGGACCTGCCCAAGCTTGTGGAAGGCATGAAGCGTCTGTCCAAGTCCGACCCCATGGTCCTGTGTTACACGGAGGAGTCGGGTGAGCACATTATCGCCGGCGCCGGTGAGCTCCACCTTGAGATCTGTCTGAAGGATCTGCAGGAGGAGTTCATGGGCACGGAGGTCAAGATCTCGGAGCCCGTTGTGTCGTACCGTGAGACGATCACGGGCAACTCGTCCAAGACGTGTCTGTCCAAGTCGCCTAACAAGCACAACCGTCTCTTCTGCGAGGCTCTTCCTCTTGGCGACGAGCTGACGGGCGAGATTGAGGAGGAACTGGAGGAGGTGTCTCCCCGTTATGACCAGAAGCTGCGTGCTCGTTACCTGGCCGACAACCACGGCTGGGACGTGACCGACGCCCGTAAGATCTGGGGCTACGGCCCGGACGGCACGGGTGCCAACCTGTTCGTGGACGCCACCAAGGGTGTGTCGTACTTGAACGAGATCAAGGAGTCGGTGCTTGGCGGATTCAACTGGGCCACCAAGGACGGTGTGCTTTGCGGAGAGGTGGTGCGCGGCATGCGCGTCAACCTGCTGGATGTGGTGCTCCACGCCGATGCTATTCACCGTGGCATGGGCCAGATCCTGCCCACCACTCGTCGTGTGGTGTACGCTTGCCAGCTCGTGTCGGAGCCTGCTCTGATGGAGCCGGTCTTCCTGGCTGACATCCAGGTGCCCCAGGACGCTGTTGGCGGCGTGTACGGCGTGCTGACCCGCCGTCGTGGCCACGTGTTCGCTGAGGAGCAGCGCCCGGGCACCCCGATGATGCAGTTGAAGGCGTACCTGCCTGTGAACGAGTCGTTCGGTTTCACCGCTGACCTTCGTCAGGCTACGGGCGGCAAGGCCTTCCCGCAGTGCGTGTTTGACCACTACCAGGCCATTAGCGGCGACCCGACGGACATGAACAACATGGCTGGCAAGCTGACGAACGGCGTGCGTATCCGCAAGGGTCTGTCCCCGGACGTGCCCCCTCTCGACCGTTTCTACGACCGTCTGTAAGCCGTGGAGCTCGAGCAGAATCTCTGTCGTGGTGCAGCCCTGTGCCCTGAGCCTAGATTTGTTTCGGCCTTCCTTTCGGTTTAACGTTCKTTGAATGGAGATGCCTCTTTTTATAACGGTTCCGTCGAGTTGCTTTTGCWTKGAGGTTGTGCAAGATGGCGTTGATGCCAGAAGGGTTGCWAGGGTCGATGCACCGGGATCAGCTTCCCYGTCAAAGAGCAGGTTCTASGTTGAAGTTGGCGAAGTTCATGCAATCGTTGCACCRGACACCTTCGCGGGCAAGGAGCACTGCGATTCGCAGTGCGAWTGCCTTTCACAGCAGCGGGCGGAGGCATGTCCATATTACCCACCGAGACGGTCAGGAAGCGCCACCACAGCGAGATCATYGCGGCGAACCATCGCTGAAAGCGGGGCGGCTTCCGACTCGGCCGTCGCGTGATGAGCAACTTCAAGCATACTGGCCCTCCGCACTAGGTAAACCGCAGCGYTTACACCTCGGCAGGAAAGCCAGCAAGCSGCCATCTACAAAGGCACATGGAGTTGCCACCGACGCCGCAGCCGACATTTGTAAACCAAGGCGCATACGCTCAATGGGTGCTGCCATTGTCAAGACCAAAACGCCATGCACTGCACGGTGGACGCGGTTGAAGTTATCCGTCCTTGCGCACCAGCAGTTGACGTCAGTCTCGCACTTTCAAAGCCTTTCAAGTGACGTACACCTCACTTTGAAGTGCATCTTTCGTGGTTGAAGTTGCACCCCGCCACTGGGACGAGGAGCGCCGACAGCGGCGTAGCAGCTTGCCATTTCGCGTTTTGCCAACTCGCCAGTACTTCACTCCACCGCCACCATGCAGCGCCACATCCTGCGTCAAGCCCCGCGCGTCAAGGCCTTCGCGCTCAAGTCCGCTGCGACTGCCGCCAAGGCCTCGCCGCTCGTGCTGTCTCGCCACTTCTCAACGCCCGTGTCGGTTAAGCAGACTAACCTGCTGATCAACGGCGAGTTCGTGCCGTCCATCACGGGCACTACGTTCGAGACGTTCAACCCCGCCACGGAGGACAAGATCGCGGACGTGGCCGAGGCTGGCACTGCCGATATCGACGCCGCTGTGGCTGCTGCTCGCGCGGCCTTTGAAGGCCCCTGGCGCACCATGCCAGCTTCGGAGCGCGGCCGCCTCATGCTCAAGCTCGCGGACCTCATTGAGGAGAACATCGACGAGCTGGCTGCCCTCGAGGCGCTCGACAACGGCAAGCCGTGCGCTGAGGCCAAAGCCGCCGACCTTGGCCTGGTGCTCAAGACCCTCCGCTACTACGCTGGCTGGCCCGACAAGATCCACGGAGCCGTCATCCCCATCACTGGCCCCTACTTGTGCTACAGCAAGGCGGAACCCGTCGGCGTCTGCGCGCAGATCATCCCTTGGAATTTCCCCTTGCTCATGATGGCATGGAAGCTTGGCCCCGCTCTGGCGGCCGGCAACACCATTGTGCTCAAGCCTGCTGAGCAGACGCCGCTGTCCGCTCTGCGCGTCGGCGAACTGATCAATGAGGCTGGATTCCCTAAGGGTGTGGTGAACATCGTACCCGGTGTCGGTCCCATAGCCGGCCGTCACCTCGCGCAGCACCCGAACGTCGACAAGGTCGCCTTCACCGGCTCCACCGAGGTCGGCTACCAGATCATGCGCACGTCACACGTGAGCAACATCAAGCGCGTGACGCTCGAGCTCGGCGGCAAGTCGGCCAACATCATCCTCGACGATGCTGACATCGACCTCGCCATTCAGCAGTCGCAGCTGGGGCTGTTCCTGAACCAGGGCCAGTGCTGCATTGCCGGCACGCGCGTTTACGTGCAGGAGGGCATCTACGACGAGTTTGTCAAGCGTTCAGTGGAAGCCGCCAGCGCGCGTGTCATCGGTGACCCGTTCAGCGCTGCCACGCAGCAGGGCGCTCAGATCGATGAGACGCAGTTCGAGAAGATCCTCGGCTACATCGACGAAGGTGTGAAGGAGGGCGCCCGCCTGCTGACCGGCGGCAAGCGCCACGGTGACAAGGGCTGGTTCATCCAGCCGACCGTCTTTGCGGACGTGACGGACGACATGACGATCGCCCGCGAGGAGATCTTCGGCCCCGTCATGTCCATTCTCAAGTTCAAGACGATCGACGAGGTCATTGAGCGCGCCAACGACTCGGTGTACGGCCTGGGTGCCGGCGTTGTGACTAAGAGCCTCGACAACGCCATCAAGATCTCCAATGGCATCCGCACGGGCACGGTGTACGTGAACTGCTACGACGTATTCGACTCCAACACCCCGTTCGGCGGCTTCAAGGACTCTGGCATCGGCCGCGAGAACGGCGAACTGGGCCTGCGCAACTACCTGGAGCACAAGACGGTGATCATCAAGCGCCCGGAAGACTCGATGCCCTAAGTGTTTTCTGCTGCGTTGCAGGTGTCGTGTGAAGTCATGCTGTGTGAGGTCTGAACGCATAGCCGATAACACCTCCAATCCTTGTGAAACAATAAAAAACGTGACCGTTGACGTTGAGTTGCTTTTTACCTGATTTGTGCACGTTAACTACTAGCTTGGCTAGCAAAGGGATATTCCCTCCAACCACAAGGGTGCTACGCTTGAGCAATTGGCCTAGTTGATGTGTCGAGCTGGCGTCCGCCTCGGTGGTAGACTTTTTCTGATCGGGTTTACTGTATGCCTGGAGATTTTGGCAAAGTTCTCCACAACCTGAGCTGAAGGAGGCACATTTATGCTGCTTTCTCAAAGCTTGTTTTACTGATGATTTTTTGGAGGAAATTTAGTCGACCGGTTTCGGGGGTAGTTCTCAGTTACTGTAGACCATGTCGTAGTATGTCCAGCGGATACACGACGACAGCGGCGATGCCCACCCACCGTGGGTCCCACGTGGACAGCACGAGGAAATTGACGCCGGCCAGGATCGTCCGCTGCGGACGCGGACGGTCCGCAGTAGCAATAAATAAATCGATTTGCCTATCTAAGGAAGAGCTCTGGCACTAAAGATGCAGCAGTAAGGAAACAGTTCACTTCTACGCAGAAAAATTCCTTGTCAATTTGCTCGGTTTTGCTCTCGCTCACTGCGCTGATGGCGCGGCGGCTGTAACAGGCTTGAGCTCTTCAAAGCTCGTCGTGCTGGATCCGTGTTCGGGCGTCACGGGAGTAGCCGCTTCGATGTCCGCTTCATTCTGATGGTGCTCAACCGCAGCTTGGGCTTGCTCGGACTTCCACTCGCCACATACAGCAGACGTTATCTTCGCGGAAAGCCTCGCTGCTGTTGGTAGTGCCACTATTCCAGCCACCCAGGTCGCGACGATGAGGATGATGTAAATGACTGCGTAGTTGTGGAATGTGAGCTGGCTGACGAGGAATGGCACGTCGCCACCGCTCAAAAGAGCTGCGGCAGGTTGAGTCAGAACGAAAATGATGATCGCCACACTCGCTACGCCCGTGAAAACCTTGACGAAAGCAAAGTAGAGAACAGCGACCCAAACGCGGCGCGTCATTCGGAGGTGTGGCAAAACGCAGCTAGTGTCAGCACCTTCCGAGAGGTTGAAGCGATCCGCACATTCGTCAGGCCGAAGAGAGATGGCTTCATTAGGCGAGGCGATGGGGTTGACGAAGTTGGCGAGGCGGACGTCAGCTTTCACCAGGAGCTTCATCATGACAGCCGAGACGAAGAAGAAGCTCACGCCAAGAACACCAACGTAAAATGCCCCGTAGGGGGCGACCGTCACGATCCAATTAATGCAGCATGAAGCGAAGTACAGCACCACCAACACGGCATACCCCAAGTACTTGAGGCATTTGTTGGAGATCAGTCCTATCACGTGCACTGTTAGCATCACAAGTCCTACAAGCAGCCCGATGAGGAGCCAGGCTGGCATGAGTGCCATGCTCGCGAGCATAACTGCCACGGAAATGACTCCAGCGACGGTGACGACGACGTTCAATACGTGGAAAGCCAGCAGAAACCCCACTCGCTTGAGCGTCTTCAGACTGCAACATGTTGCTTGGAACTGGTTTCGGAAGTCCGGTGTGAGTTTCTGCAACGGATCCATAGTTGCTGTTTGAGGCTTCATGGGCGTTGGTGTCTGCAC
The DNA here is from genome assembly GCA_000500225.2 of Phytophthora pinifolia. Classification (NCBI taxonomy): domain Eukaryota; phylum Oomycota; class Peronosporomycetes; order Peronosporales; family Peronosporaceae; genus Phytophthora; species Phytophthora pinifolia. The sequence continues at coordinate 11,583 of KV733818.1, forward strand.
GTATGCTTCTTCTAGGAGGTTGCTGCTGCTTGATTGGTTTTCAGAAGTGCTGTTTTGATGTTGAATGTTCTCAAGTACTTTGTAGCTAACAAATACGACGTATTGTATGTAGGCTTCATGGCTTCGTTGTACCCATGAACACTTCATCGAGAATCTAGATGGCACAAGTGCTCAGAACTGAAGCGCTCCCCTTGCTTCTTCGGAGGAATACAAGAAGTAAAACCTTATAAATTCACGCATAATGTAGCAAAGCTGGCACCAAAAAAAATAGCTTGGCGGGGAACCACGGGGCTTTTATACCCCAAACTCCGTGTTCCCGGCGTCGTTGTTCGACAAGTCCACGGTCTCTACGAGTCCATGTCGTAGTTGTGCAGTCTCGGGTTGATGTCCAGCGGATACACGACGACAGCGGCGATGCCCACCCAGCACGAGGAAATTTAAGCCGGCCAGGGGGGTCCGCAGTTGCAATAAATAAATCGATTTGCCTATCTAAGGAAGAGCTCTGGCACTAAAGATGCAGCAGTAAGGAGACAGTTCACTTCTACGCAGAAAATTACATGTCAATTTCGCGGTTTTGCTCTCGCTCACTGCGCTGATGACGCGGCGGCTGTAACAGGCTTGAGCTCTTCAAAGCTCGTCGTGCTGGAATCGTGTTCGGGCGTCACGGGAGTAGCCGCTTCGATGTCCGCTTCATTCTGATGATGCTCAGCCGCAGCTTGGGCTTGCTCGGACTTCCACTCGCCACATACAGCAGACGTTATCTTCGCGGAAAGCCTCGCTGCTGTTGGTAGTGCCACTATTCCAGCCACCCAGGTCGTGACGATGAGGATGATATAAATGACTGCGTTGTTGTGGAATGTGAGCTGGCTGACGAGGAATGGCACGTCGCCACCGCTCAAAAGAGCTACGGCAGGTTGAATCAGAACGAAAATGATGATCGCCATACTCGCTGCGCCCGTGAAAACCTTGACGAAAGCAAAGTAGAGAACAGCGACCCAAACGCGGCGCGTCATTCGGAGGTGTGGCAAAACACAGCTAGTATCAGCACCTTCCGAGAGGTTGAAGCGATCCGCACATTCGTCAGGCCGAAGAGAGATGGCTTCATTAGGCGAGGCGATGGGGTTGACGAAATTGGCGAGGTGGACGTCAGCTTTCACCAGGAGCTTCATCGTGAGAGCCGAGACGAAGAAGAAGCCTACGCCAACACCAGCAGCAATAACTCCCACGACGGGGGCGACTCCCACGGTCCAATGGATACAGCATGAAGCCAGGTACAGAGCCAGCAACGCCGCATACAGGGAGAACTTCACGAAATCGTTGAAAATCTTCACCTCGCTGGTTAGAAGCAAAAAGAGCGCCAGCGGCAAGGTGAGGAGCCAGGCTGGCATGAGTGCCATGCTCGCGAGCATAACTGCCACGGAAATGACTCCAGCGACGGTGACGACGACGTTCATCACGTGGAAAGCAAGCAGAGCACCTACCCGCTTGAGCGGCTTCAAGCTGCAACAGCTTGATCGAAACCGGTTTTGAGAGGCTGGCGAAAGCTTCTGCAACGGATCCATGGCTCGGCGTTTGCAGTTTTCTGTCGTCTGGGGGGCTGAGAAGGTTTTCAGAAGTGAGGCTTGTGCGGCCACGACGTTGAATGTAGCTATCGGAGAACAACCTCGTGAACCCAACGAAATGGCGAGGTCAGAGCTGAAGCACTTGGACACAGAGGCAACCATCACCGTCCACACTTCTATTGCAACCGATCAAGCGCTGCGACCATGCAATGAAGGATGGCTCAATATTGAAGATCTCAAGAAGAAGGAAAAACTGAATTCACGGATAACCTTGGACGAAGAAAATAATAACTTGGTGGGGAACCACGGCTCCGTGTCCTGGCGTCGTTGGTCCACGGCCTCTACGAGTCCATGACGTAGTTGTGCAGTCTCGGGTTGATGTACGCCAGCGGGTACACGACGACGGCGGCGATGGCTACCCACGTGGACAGCACGAGGAAACCCACGCCGGCCACCACCATCAGCGTCAGGATCGTCGGCAGCAGCAGCATCGACAGGAGGATCGCCCACCACATGTGCCACTTCTCGGCAGTCGCCGCCTTCATCACGAGTCGCAGGCCTCGGTGCACTTCCGACCGGAAGCAGGTCAGCACCTCCATGCTGCGGAAGGATCCAGCGTCTTTGTAGCGAGTTGAGGGGTGGAAGCGTTCAGCTGATGAAGGCCCCGAAGTCTCCCGTTCGGTTTCCGCTTCAAAGGCCACCGCCGTCCAGGACGGATGCACGCGGCCGTCACTCTTGACTGGTATCAACGTCTTGGGCTTGCCCGCCATTGGTGATGCCGGTCGGATATCTTCCAGGCTGGATTGACGCTGCAGCTCACTGCGGCGACAAGCTTGACACAGGCGCTTGCCCAGCGTCTTGGCTGTGCTTTGGCGAACGGAGACTCCGCACAGCCCGCAGTGCTGCATGACGTCGAGGCGGATCTCATCCGCTGCCTTCGGATACGATGCACCGAAGACGGGCGCGACGACCACGCGCGGATCGCGGAAGCGGCGGAACTCGTCGTCGATGAGGCGGCTAACCTGCATCGGAGTGCTTGGTTGGTGGTGTGCTTTGCCTTTCAGGAACTGGTCGAGGTGTCTGGACTTGGTCATGGACTTGGTGAGCGAGGTGATCCGATGGGGGCAGCGACTCGCTGCCAGCGAGGCAGGAGCAGACGACGGGCTCCTCGACTGAAGGTATCCAACCTGATTTCTCCAGCGGGGGCAGAAGGTTCGCCGACCGCGACGCAGCCCATCATGTTGCCTTTCACCTCGCGTCACGCGAGTCGCGTGCACCGACCTGGCGAACTCACCTCGCCAGAGTATCGGCTATGTCTTAAAGGGATGCCAGCCTCCCGCGGTCCACAGCTTCGCCATCTCGACACTGCCATTTCGACAGGGTCGAGAACACTTCAGCAAGTATTTTCACACCGGTAAGACAGCCGCGTCATGGAGGCGAGGGAATTGAACGGCTACGTGGTGGCTTCAACAAGTGTTAGCACACATGTATCGCGGTGTGCGTGAACAAGGAATTCCCGCCACCTGCACTCGAAATTAAGTTTTTTTTCCGCGCAAATATGGGGCCAATGTCGATGTGCGAATGCCGCTTGAGTCTGATGGCGGCATGGTCGCGAAGGAGCAAGCAAATACCAACCCAGCTCGCAGTGCTTTCATTCATCTGAGGTTGGTTATTGTCGTGCCGAGCCAGCACGGCGAAGCAGTAAGCTTGGAGCCAGAATTGCTGCACCTGGTGCTAGATTTTTGTAGTCCAGACAAATTGGATTAGGCTGTTTCTTTTTCGCGAAGAACAATCAAGACTGGTGTTTCCGTCTTGGAGACAGATCGGTGTGCAAAAGTTAAGGCTTGTTCATCATGATGCCGCTTCAACTTCAGAGTTGAAGTGTGATTGGTTCAGACTATTTCATGTGAATATGGTGTGGCTCCTATTGCATTCCGCCAGTAGCGCCGACCTGATGCAGTCCGCCGGCTCGACCCGTGAGCGCGCGGCGCACCTGGCGCAGCTGTATGGCTCTCTGCGACAGCTTCAGAATTTCTCCGGCGAGGACGAACGCATGCGTTGGCGCTGGCGGCTGCACCAGCTGCAGCGTCAGCAACAACAGCAAGAAAACGACCCACTAGACCCGCAAGAAGCGGCGTGGGCGGCCCACACGGCGTCGCTGCTGGTCGCCATGGAGAATCAGATTTCATCTTTGCCGGTGGATAGTGATGGTCGCTCCTCCCGAGCGCGCGCGGCCTCTGCAGCCGCTGCAATGGGCGAATTCCGTCTTACAGTGGAGGAAAACGACGCCGTTCCGGCCAGACGCGGCTCCATCCCCATCATGGAGAACGAGGTGCTGGCCACCATGGAGGACACGAGACGAGGCAGCTGGGAGCACATGACCAGCTTGATGACGGGACGCACTTTAGGAGCGCTCTCGCTGTCCAGTGGACGGGATCGCGGCCGGTCGCTGCCGCTGTCTCGCATGAGCCTGAGCGACTTTGACGCTGCAGTGACAGAGGATGGTCCAGGCGACGACTTGTCACTTGCAGTTGCAGCCTCCAGCGAACGACCAAGCAGTGAAGAGAACGTGGAGAGGCAGAGTCTGAGCTTAAGTATCGGCTCGACGACCTACAGGAGACAGGAGAGCAACAGTTTGGGCCACTCGGTGCCGAGTTTACTGTGGTCAATGGCTAGCTACTTGGGTCTCTCGATGGAGGAGACGTTCCTGTGCCAGATCTGCTACGACTACGCCCCAGTAAGCTCGGCGTTCTCGTTGTCGACTTGTGGACATACTTTCTGTGAGGCGTGCATGACGAACTACCTCGAGTTCAAGATCAAGGAAGGACAGGTGTATCCCAAGTGCTTCTTCGAGAACTCGGAAACTAAGACGGCGTGCAAGGCGGACGTCGAAGTGGATGACATCCGCCTGCTCGTGTCGGACGAGGTCTGGCAGAAGTACAACAAGTTCAAGTTCAACAAGGAGCACGAGCTGGCGCGGCAGTGTCCGTACTGCGACCACACGCAGATCTGCGCTGGAAGTGACGACCCGGAGTGCGTATGCGAGGCATGCCGGCGCGAGTTCTGCTTCGTGCACAGCAGTGCCCATCAAGGACGCACATGTGCCGAGTACGACAAGAAGATGATCGCCGTGGAGAAGCTCAACAACGCGCTGATCAGCAAGATCTCCAAACGATGTCCTGGCTGTCAGAATAACGTGGAGAAGACGGGCGGCTGCAACCAAATGAAGTGCGTGGTATGTAGCACCAGCTTCTGCTGGATCTGCCTCAAGATCATCGACGACAACGTCTTCCCCGAACACTTCCAGTGGTGGAATGTCCGCGGGTGTGCAGGGAATCAGATGGTGGACACCGAGGGCCAGGGCGCCACTGAGAAGGGCATTGGCCTCGTGATGCGCGTCTTCTTCTTCGTGGTCTTTGGGCCGCCTGCATTCGTGCTGGCCGTGGTATTCTCTATCCTGTGCTGCTGCTTCTTCCCGTGCACAACCAACGCGCAACTCACCTTCCGGCAAGCTTTCACCACGTGCTTCTGCGTTTCCGGCTACGTTCTCCTCGCGCCAATTGTCTTAGCATTGGGCCTCGCAGCTCTGGGTGTGTTCATCGGCGGCGCTGCAGCAGGAGCCGTCGTTCTGGTGAGCGTGTCGCCCATCGTCGGCTTGATGCTGCTCTTCCGACGCAACTCTCGCCAGTCTCGTCGCTCTGGTCACACCATACAATCACCGCACGGGACATCGAAGACACTAACGATCAATCGCCCAGCGACCAGACCATCTTCCGTGTGTCAACCTGAGCGTCCACTTCAAGAAGAAAAGCAATATTTATGAACTTCACTTTACAGATGACCACTTTAAAACATGACAAAACTGGGTGGTTGAGCGTTCTACTGAGTCTGCAAGCCCGCAACCGGTAAATACCAGGACAGCAAGGTCTCTTCGTAATGATTAATTCATATTGCACTGTTTCGCTCCATTCATTGGTTATAATTAACAGATATCGGTGTCCGTCAAATGTTTCTGTCCCGCCCACTCGCGACCCTGTATGCCGTTCAAGAGTCTGAGACCTGAGGAGCGAGGGAACGCGTTCGCTTCCCCGCAGTCCGCTGCCGCGCGCGACTTTTACAGTGATACGCAGTCTGGTGTCTACACGACGGCTGCGAATGCTGAAATTCAGAGGGACCTCACGCGTCATGCACTGGAGCTCCTGCGCTTGGACTCGACACACTGGAAAGACGATGTTTTCTTCCTCTTGGACCTGGGTGCTGGCTCCGGGTTGAGCACAAACGCGGCCCAAAGTTGGTTTAATGAGAGAAACATGTCAGCCTACACGCTGGCGTTCGACATCAGCGCGTCGATGCTGTCGCTGGCGTCGACGGATGAAAGCGACCAAGAGACGCAAGTGTGCGCCGACTTCTACTGCGGCAACGCGGCACAGAGACTCCCGATTCGAGACGGAGTCCTGGACGCTGCAATTGGAATCTCCATGTTGCAGTGGCTGCAGCCAAAGGGGCTGGAGATCTGCTTCTCGTCCTTGTTGACTCTACTTTCTGGTAAGCGCTCGCGAGCGGAATTCCAGGTCTACGCGTCGACCTTGGCGTACGTGGATATGATGGAGAAGACTGCGCTGCGAGTGGGCTTTGATCGTGCAGAGACATTCGTGTCATTCCCACACGCAACGACGGCCAAGAAGTGGTTCTTCTGCGTGGAAAAGTCGATTGACAAAGAGGCGACCGAGGACAAGCAAGAGCTGTGTCTGTTTGCCAGGCGATACGATCGACGCTGCGTGCTGCAATGGCTTGGCAAAGGTAGCAAGTGCGCGAAGAGCATCCAAGAGCGAGTGGAGAAGGAGCACGTGAAGACGGCGTGGCACATTTGGCGGAAGTACCGACGGTCGATTGTGGACGTTGAGACTGAATCAAAGAAACCCCACGTGGTCCACGCCAAGGCGCAGAAGTCGCTCGAGCTCTACCCAAGTGACAAAGTGATCGGACGTGCTATCCGAACACGGTTTGAAGCACGAGCTGGGCAAATCTCGCTTGCTTTCTTGCTGGAGCACGCCGCTGAAGTTGTCGACGTGCTGCACACGGCTTACACTGAGGCTAGAGAACTCGAGCTCACTGCAGGCTACCCGTAGCCACTTGGAAGACTGAATTAAAAAGCCTTGCTTTTCTAAGAGCGTGATTCTCAGCGTGAATCACGTTTTCTCGGCGATGCAGCAGCTTTTGCGGGATGGATCGTCGCTTGTGAGAAACCCAAGCTCGCCAAAGAGTACGGAGGCAACATGCAAGATTTGGCTCCTACTGGCAGCCTCATCCAGCCCGAAAAGTTCTCGCAGACTTCGCTGGAATTCCTGTTCGGCTTTCATGTTGTCCACCAAGCGCTGCAGCGGGACCGATCGTTAGCACCTCGTTCTTCAGAGAGGAATGCTCTCTCTTGCTAGCGATCTACGCCTTAACGTACCCGAATAGTTGGCGCAAGCTGATCGAGACGTGCGACTTGGAGGATTTTCATATTCTTGAGTAGTACTTCGTGCGCTTTGGAACCCGGTGGCTTCATCTGCTCCCGACGCGCATCCAGCTCCACCAGCACGTCGTTCACGTGAGCCAAGACCTGCACCCAGAGTACGTAACGCTTGTATGAGTACAAAAGGTGGATCTCAAACCTTACCAACAAACGCGTTACCATGTCCAAGGCTTCTTTGCAAGAGGTGCTGGCGGAAGATTCTGCTCGAATGGAGAAGAAGGCATCCTACGAGGACATCGTCAGCACCCTACAGTGTATCGAATCCCAATGCGCAGCGCACCTTGTCAAACCTCTTGAGGAGTTTTTCCATTTTCTCAAGGAAGCCTTGGTACGTTGTTGAGACGTGGGCAAGCTGACGCATTTTTTCCACGCAGCGAGGCAGTTCTCCGACCTCTTCGACTTCCAGCGCGTAGCAGCAAGAGGCCACAATATCCGAGTAGATGCGGCCTACCTTCTCCACTACACCAGGCTTGGCCGTCAATCTGGCCGAGTCCAAAGAGAGGTAGCAGTGCATCTTCTCCTTCAAGTACTGGTGCTGCGTCACCGCATTCGCCGTGTTCACCCGCAGCCTCTGAAGAACCCTCTCTTCGATAATTCTGTCGGAAAGTGAAGTCTCTTTTACCGCCACGCCCTCGTCGGAGCTCACATCGCTTCTTGGTTCATGCTGATCAGCGTTTGTCGCCCGTACTCGCAGCTTTCGTACATGGCGTTGCAGTCGCTCAACCTCAAGCCGTGAAGTCTATACAAAATCGTCAAGCTCGATACCGATTCAAGCCCATACACATCGTCAATTACCGTCAACTCTCGCCTTGTGGGTCGAACGTGCAGCATATCGCGCAGCTTGGCGTTCTCCCGACCAAGTTCCCCAACCAATCGCTTGTGCTTCTGTAGAAACGGCACCAGCCTCTGCAGCACCGCATCAACCTCATCTGCCACCTGATTGCCACGCTTTACATCGCTCTCCTCGGGGTCTCTTCGTCTTTCGTCCACAACTCGTTCGATCATGCGACTCCACTCGTCGTTTTCCTTCCTCGCCTTCTCCACTTGCTTGTCCCACGCAGCGACACCCGATGACCCAGTCTTCAGATCGGAAACCCGTGCGTCTTCCTCGTCCAAAACGTCCTTTTGCTTCGGCTTCTCCCGCGCCAGCTCTTGCTGCAGTCGCAGAGCAAAGCTGGCGAAGCGCTTCACATCGTTTCGCGCCGCCTACCAGCAAGTTCGCGTTAAGGCTGTCAATCTGCTTGCAGCCGAGCAAGAGTCAATTCACCTTGAGCTGCCGACGAAGCTCCGCGACCTCTTCCTCCATTTTGAAACTAAAAAGTATCTTCGGCTCGGCTCCGTTACATTTGCTATTGAAGGAAAGATCACCACTTGAACCAGTCGACCGGCAGCGTGAAGATTCCGTCCTGGCCGAGTCCGAAGGTGCGGCTGATGCACATGCTCCGGCCTTGGGTGTACGTGTCGAGGAAGCGTACCATTTCGAGCGGAATGGAGCCTCGGGAGCTCTGCGGAGTCATCCCGACCACAGCTTTCAGCAGCTCTTCGCATGCCACGATAGCTTCTCCCACTGGGATCCCCTCATCTCGCGTGATAGCCTTGCTGTGCATGGCGTCTGCACAGCGGGAGGAGATGTACGCGAACGCCTCCAGATTGGCGTTGTGGGCATCTTGCTGGCGGCGAATCTGGGAGCGATGCTTGATGAGGAACGCGACGGCTTCACCATAGGAGCTGGTGAACGGGGCTCGCACTTGGCCCGTTTCCAGCACCCGCCAGCCGTACGAATCATCCTCGACAACTAGCGCGAACTTCTCAAGTAATCCTGGCTCTCCGTGCTCGAACGCAGCGTCGCGCTGCCTCATGTTCTGCAAAAAGGTTCGGTATCCTAGAGCCGAGCAGGTAAAACCCCGCGAGATATTGACTTCTCCCAGTGCTGTCGTTGCAGCTATCTGCAAAGAGGCCAAGCTCTCTCGCGCCGCCTTCATGAAGAGGACCATATTGGCATCGATCGTCTCGAGAACTTGCACCCACTGGACTGGCACGTCGGCCGGGTTGAGACCGATTCGATACTCGTTGCTAAAGTCAATCCCTGACGGGTTGGCGCTGATGTCGATCGTCGCCCCACGCAAGAAATCCCTCGGCGTGAAGATGCCCTGCTTGTTCGCTCGCGTGTACTTGCGCAGCGTCTGGAGGAGGATCATGACGGTCGTATTCAAGTGCATCGTCGACCAGCCGCACGAGAACAAGACGTCTTCAAGCCCGAGCTCGCGCTTGAGCGTACGTCGCACCGACTGGATCGACTGCCACGTGATCTGCCTGCGCTCTTGGAGCTCCATTGTCTCATCCTCCTTCATGAACTCCAGCAAGTCCTTCAACGTATGGATAGTCTTCTTCCTCCTCCTCGAAGCTGCTGCACGGTTCGCCTTGGCGTACATCTCGGCCATCGTAAACCCGCCAAAGTCCATGCCGCTCGGTCGTTTCCAGCCCTTCTGGGCTTGTTGCCAGTCGTCCGGCCTCCTCTCCCCCCTCTCCTTCCGCCCAGTATCTTTCACTTCCTCTTCTTGCACGGCAACACCGCACTCTCTCAACACAGCAATCATTTTGGCTTCAATATTGGCCGACAGCTCTAACGGAAATCTCTTGAGCCTCTTGGCCTCTATGGCCGTCTCCTGTGCTCGAAGTGACGGCACCATGACGCTGAAGAAGATCTTTTCACGTGGAACGCCAAGACGTCTCCATTTCATTGACCCATTGCCGACCTGGGACGCGTAGTGCTCATCCATAAACTGGTTCAGCAGCTTCACGGAGTGGAGGTTCTCATCATGCACCTCTGGGACGTTGCGGAAGTGGTCCGGGTGCACGCGCAGCAAGAACTGCTTGAGCGTCGACGAGCGCTTGGCCATCCAGTCGTAGTATTTTACACTTGAGCTGAGTATGGCTCAACTTCAAGCGTCACGGAATGACAGCAGCAATATGGTGTGTGTGGTGTTCCGACCTCCGGAATCGCACTCGCCAAAGCGCATGACCAGATTGTTYCCTAGGAAACTATATCTRACGGRTAGATGAYATACAAATAAGAMAYGATCTTACCTTAACCTACACTAGGTACGATYKYGAATGCGATTATGGAGGAGCAGTTAAACGTATGATCCGCAAGCCTTGCGSAGCGGACGCTCAGTCTCGAATTCCAACGGTGGAGTCGGTACCTTGCTTCCCAGCTTCCAGAGCCAGGAGAGCCTTACGATGCTAGCGACCACTCGTTGCCTTCAGAAGCCCGTGCTGAGCACAGGGCTGCGCGCCTTCAGCGTGCCRACCTACAACCCGGACCTCAAGACCCTGGCGGCCAAGCCCAAGGTAAGACGGAASACTCGGGATCTTTTTGGTATTGTGGAACYTGASGTTCTCTTAACTGGCGCAGAACATYAAGTACTTCAAGATCTACCGTTGGGATCCCGAGTCCAAGGAGAAGCCGTACCAGTGCACTTACCCCGTGGATCTGGACGAGTACGTAGGCTGCAAAGGAGAGAAAGGGAAGAGGCTAACGTCATGTGTTTTGTCGCCTGTAGCTGCGGCCCCATGGTGCTAGACGCGCTGATCAAGATTAAGAACGAGCAGGACCCGACGCTGACGTTCCGTCGGTGCGGCAATCGAGGTGGGAGACGCTAGAGGAGGGAGATACTGACGTTCTTATTGTGCGTGTGGTAGCTCGTGCCGTGAAGGCATCTGCGGCTCGTGCGCCATGAACATCGACGGCGGCAACACGCTGGCGTGTCTGAGCCCCATCAAGAAGAGCAAGGACGTGAGCAGCATCCACCCGCTGCCGCACATGTACGTGCTGCGCGACCTGGTGCCCGATATGAGCAACTTCTACGACCAGTACACGTCCATCAAGCCGTGGTTGCACTCGGACAAGCCCAGCGACGTCAACCACGAGCACCTGCAGTCCATCGAGGACCGCAAGAAGCTTGACGGCATGTACGAGTGCATCCTCTGCGCGTGCTGCAGCACCTCATGCCCCAGCTACTGGTGGAACCCGGACAAGTACCTCGGCCCCGCCGTCCTCATGCAGGCGTTCCGCTGGATCGAGGACTCGCGTGACGACAAGACGGAGGAGCGTCTGCGCGCGCTCGACGACTCGTTCAAGCTGTACAAGTGCCACACCATCATGAACTGCACGCGCACATGCCCCAAGGGACTGAACCCCGCGCAGGCCATCGGCAAGATCAAGACCCGACTCGCCAGCCTGCACTAGGACGAGATGAGGGGGGGGATAAAACGGTAGCCGCACAAAACACACAGAAGCTCGTAAAGAAGTGCGCGGCCAACCGATCGCAACGTGTCGAAGCTCGACAAGAATTGACCAGAAACATACAAACTTTTCACTTGAAACGAAACGAATTCTCGTCGAGGCGAGGGAGAGGAAGGTCTCAAGAAATGCTGGTTTAACAGCCTGAAACGCAACTCCATGTGTGACGCGGCCGATGTGTACGGCGCCTTTCACGCTTGGGCTCAGGCTCTGCACAGCAGCTGGCGAGGTGCTGGGACGACACGGCAGAAAAAAATACTGTAAGCGGAAACGAGCAGGTTTTTGACAGATGCTCCTTGTTTCTTCAATACAAGCCCTGCTGCAAAAACCCAGAACCCAAAAACCTCATGTCTAAATCGTCCTCTCCACATTGAGCACTTCACTGACACCGAGAGGGAAAACTAAAAAAGAAGAAAAAGCAATGTAGCGGGCGCTCCAGAGTCTTGGACCAGCCTTGGTCTTGAGCTCCGTCGACCGCGTCCCGTCTTGTCCTGGAGAAATCGGTCGAACTACAGCGGGGTCCGCTCCCGTCATACTGCCGCGCTCACTCGCTGGTTCACGAACGCCGGGCCGTGCCGGATCTTCATCAACGTCGTCTTTGTGCACGTCTTGAGGAAGTTGACCGTCTTCTTGACGCCCATGGTGGACGTGTTGCGCCCGTTGATCTCGATGATCACGTCGCCCACGCAGATATGCCGCAGCAGCTCGCAGCATGGCTCCTGGCACACGTCCGTCACTAGCGGGTACGTGCCCTTGGCGAAGTGCACCTCTCTGAGCTGAATGCCGATGCTGCGGTTCTCCTTCCACTTGATAAGATATGTCGTACTGTCGGGAGTGTCCGCCATCGTGAGCTTAGGCTTCAGACGGCCACGCACCTGCACCGTCGTGTTCACCGCGTTGGGAGCGACTAGCGGGACGGTGAGCGCCTCCTCTTCAGTAAGTGCCGGCAGCTTCGTCACGCCGCGGGAAGTCTTGCCCTTCTTCTTGTACTTGGCCAGGTTGGCGTTCAGCGACGCCTTGCTTGGCTTCGGGGGATTCGTCGCATCCGACTTGTCCTTGGGAGCCTCCTGCATCATGATATCGCCGTCGACGATGTCGATGTCGCTGGAAATGTCGGGATCACTCGAGAACTCATCCGACGGCTCGGACGCGTCTGTGAAGTCCACCTTGGAGTGTTCCGCTGAGCTTCCGGTGCTGGTCCCGCGGTGGCGTGTCTTGTGACTGTCCGAGTTGGCTTCCAGATCCCACGGACTCGCGTTCTGCTCCATGATCGACGACTGCTCGGTATCCTCTGTTTCCTCGACGGCGATGCCCATTGATACTTCGGCAAGCATCCCCACCTCAACGTCGAGATCGGTCCTATCCTCCGCTTCGCTTTCTACAGGCAACGCCGGCACGGCAGCCTCGGGTTCTTCCTCCACCGCCGCTTCTTCAGCCAGCGTTGCCTCCTCGGCCAAGTCAACTTCTTCCGCAAGTTCAGCCTCTTCAACTAGCTCTGCGTCCGCCACTACCTCAGTGTCTTCAGACAAGGACTCGGCTTCTTCAGCAACCTCTACAGGTTCCAAATCGGCATCAGCGCTAGGCGACACAGGCTCCGTTTCATCGGTCTCTTCCTCCACGGCAATCGGTTCCTCCTTGATCGTCGGGGATGGAATTGGCTCAGGCAGATCCCACGGCTCCGTCGGTGAAACATGCGTCTGCTTGCTTACAGGGGACAACGCCGGCTCCTCTCCACGCACAGGAACTGGCGTGTGCTGCTTCCGCTGGTCTCCGCTGTTGTTGCGGCTTCGCCTGCCCTGTGCGTTTTCGACGGAGTCATGACTCTCCTCCACTTCAGCTTCAACTGGAGAGTCGATATCCCGCGTGTCTTCCTCTTCGTCGCTTGAAATCGACAGGTTGATCGTCTCGCTACTGTCCTCCGTTGAAACAAAGGGAGAGAGCGGAGAAGCCAACGGGGAACTGCTTACCTTGGGAGAATCCCCGATCGTAGGCGAAGGCTCGGGAGACACGTCGAACTTGGGCGAGAAGTCAAGAATTGTGGAGCTTCGGGACGCGTCGGCTCTTGGGGAAACGTTGAAATTGGTGCTTGGGACTTCTTCTCGGGTCTCCTGTTGCCTGGTGTCCATCAAGACGGGGGAACTGGGTGGAGGCGTGCGTCCTTTTTCGGCATGAGCATGGCGATGGTCACGAGGCTGAGTTGCAGAGTCTCTCCGCACTTGTGGGGACGGCGGGCGGGGGGGCGGAGTCGACGCACGCTTTACCGTGGGGCTTGGAGTGCGGCTACGGTGAGCCGCCCTCCCTTCCGGTGGCGAGAGCGACGACGGGGTTGCTGCTTCCATGGTGATAGACGGAGTCCGATTCCGGGCCAGTTCTTCCTGCTGACGCCGCTGCTTCTCACGCTGCTTCTCACGAAGCTGTTCTTCCAGTAATTGCCGCTCACGTTGCTGTTTTTCTCGCTGCTGCACTTCACGCTCACGCTGCTGCTGTTCACGTAGCTGTCGTTCATGCTGTTGCTGCTCACGCTGCTTTTGTTCAACCACTTGCTGCTGTTGTTGACGCTGTTGCTGCTGCTGGTCTGCCTGCTTGATGATCACGACTTGATCGGTCGGTTGTCTCCGTCGGAACACGAGCCGAACCGGTTTATTCATCTGCTGGAGGCGCCCAAAGAACGCCTCGAACGTGTAGTCAGCCGAGCGGATGCCGTTCGCCGACACGAGCGTGTCATTGATGGCCACAGCGCGGCGCACCACGGCGTTCGCGCTCAGCGTGGACCGCGTCACAACCGGAAGGTTGGAAGACCGGTCCTCGCCGAAGAACAAGCCCAGAGAACCCGTTTCCCAGTAAACTTGGTACTCGTGTGGTCCGAGAGGCGAGTGGGACGAGTGTCCGCTGGCCCCATTAGCCGCCACGGCGTCTCGAGGCGACACCTGGTGGTCCCGGTTACTCGGGATGCGTCGATGCGTCTGCGAAGCCCCCATCAGGTCGTTCGGTGCGCCATTACCCGCGTTTGCTGAGTCCTTATTGGACGGCGCGCGCCAGAACGCGCCCCTAGTGGCCTTGGGCGGCTTCTGGTCCTTGGCTGGAGCCGAATTGGCTCGCTGGAACTTGCCAGCAGGGTCCCCTTCATCTGCATCAGCCGCTCCGTTCTGCCGTGCATAGTGACTGGCACTGTTGACTGCGTTGGTGGAGCTGGCGCGCTGCACGCCGAAGAGCTGCGAGGCCTCGTCCTCGTCCGACGACGGCGTGCTGGCCACCAGTCGCTCGAAGCGCAGCAGCACGGGCTTCTTCATCGTCGCCAGGATCTTGAAGAAGTCCGAGAACGAGTGGTCTTTGGAGCGCACCACGTTGACGTATTTCAGGATGTCTCCCTGGCTCACAGCGGGCGAGATGCACGATTCCGTGGCCTTGGACACGTACGGGATGCCATCCTTCTCCGACTCGAGGAAAATAACCCCCAGCACGCCGCGTTCCCATAGAACCTCGTACTCGTTCTCGCCTAATGGCGGCAGTTTGTCCCTGACCTTGTCGGCCCACGTGGCGCGGCGCACGATGCCTGCTCCCCCCGGGCCGGGGGGAGACGGCGTTCCGCCATTGGGCGTGGAGCTGTTGGACTTGCTGGAGAAGAGCGGACCCCCGCGGAAATTCTTGCGGGACATCTTCTTCATGGCCGCGAGCGCCTTCGTCGTCGCTGCCAGGCCGGTCCTATCCCCTCACCTTCGCTACGTGGTCGGTTGGGGCCTTCGCAGCTGAGCGGAGCTGCTCGTTCTTGCTCTGGCTGTCTGACGATAGGACGGCTCCGCACTAAGTACGATCTGCTACCAGCCCTCTGAGCTTTTAGACTTGCGTTACGTCGCCCGACGTCGACTAGCGTGGATAAGCTGGGGCTGCGACGTTGGCTTTTGCCGGCGGCACGTGAGTTCCTCTTCCTCGAGGACCAAACTGCCCCTATACCTTACGTTTCCTCGGCTAATCAGAAAACTGGCTTTGCACGATACATCTGCATCAGCAATTTTTGATTTCATTGGCAATGAAATCAAACTGCAATGAATCATTGCACTCGACTTCAGATTTTTTCGCATTGATCTCGTTACGATCACTGTCCGTGCACATCGTGGCTGAGCTTGATCTGCTTGTCGGCAGGCTGAGGACTATGTTGCCAATACCGGTAAGTTCTTCTCGTTGAGAAGAGCTATTGCTGCCTCGGACAAAGTCGACGTTATTGTGCGAAACACACAAATACTTTAGCTTTGTATTCGTGTTGGTTGCGGCGATCGACGGCAGGTCCGTGAGCATTTCTTGTTCTGCGGTAAATGACCCCCCCAGCCGGCGTTATATTGTCGGTCTCCGTGCCCCTTCGTGCGCACAGGCTGAAGAGTTCACTTGTCACCCAGCGCGTAACCATGGAAGAAGCATATACTTGTGGTGGGCGACGGCTTTCACTTTTCGCTCTGGACGCCAGGCTGGTGGGTGGGCGACGGCTTTCGCTTATCGCTCTGGACGTGGTCCGGACATTGCCGCTGAAACGGGGAACGTTAAGCAGCCCAAGTGACGGTCCGCCCATGGGGGCCAACGCTAAAGAGCTCGCCGCTCGCTGGCGTTATTTAGGCCAGTTACCAAAACGCTGGAGGGCGCACAAGCCGAGAAAACATGGCGCGACCTCGAGTGCTCCGTGGTGCGTCGATGCTATCGCTGCTACTCCTGGCAACGACAATGCACGCTTTGTACGCGGAGAACCTTGCCGACTCGACGATTTCTTCGCGGATGGCACAACTCATCAGCACGGGCATCGAGTCGCCCAAGTTGAAGCTCAATACGACGCTACCCGTCGAGATACAGTACTTGCTGTCTGACTGCGGCCTGGCGTGGCGGGATCTGGGCGGAACTCTACAACGACTAGTGCTATGGGACCACGGCTACGTCGTCACCAGCAGCGCTAGGACGCGCGAGCTGCGGGTACGCTGTGGTCTCACCATGGACGATATAGTGGTGACCCGTGACGAATTCGAGGAGCTACAGAATTGTCCGACTTTGGCTTGCACCGATCCGGTGGCTTTGGGAACGCTGTTGCGTGGCACAGTTTGTGCTGACGATCAGATCAAGCAACTGGCCAAGTGTGCGATCTTGGTGTCGAGCCAGGAGGCGACTGCAGCGTCAGTTGAAGTGGAAACCAGTATGATCTGGTCCGAAGAGGGGAACAACACGGACGTCCCTCAGCCGGTTGTGTATCGCCACTCTTTGGAGTCCTTTGCGGTCACGTTGCAGCCACCGAGCAACAGCGTCAAATGCCCCGAGCAGCTTGCGCTCGTTGTTCCGTGCACAACTGTCGAGTCTTCTTCAAGCAGCAACGAATGGTGCCCCCCTAAGAAATCGGGCGTTGTGGCTGGTCTGCTTCAAGGCCTGGTTGAGTTTCGCCAACAACAAGTGACTGCGACCGCGGACGAGAGCCCTGCGGCAGCAGGAATGCTTATCGCGATCTGGGTGATAGCCGCAGCTCTCACCGTTGTTCTTTGCGTGATAGGCGTCGTGTATGTCCGCCACTTGCGTCAACCGAGTACGAATGAGGACGTCATGGACAAGTCTCCCCATGGAAACGACCCTCTCACACCTGAAGGCTTTTTCTTCGTGAATACCAACGACAGCAAGGGTGCTACAGGCTCCATGTCATCCGAAATGTCCGATTTTGAGGCTGAACTTGAAGAAAACGTTCGCAGAGGCTTCTCAAGTGTGTCCGGACCGTCCGAAGTCGACTACTCCGACGCACTTGGTGCTTCCCAGGTGCTGCTGCTCTTCCAAAATGACCCTACCATTCTTGCATTGCGTGTGCCCATTATTGATGTAAATGGCGACAAGATGGTCTCTCGTGGACAGCACGGCTCTCCTAACGAGGTGCTCGTTGGAACGCTCGGTTCTCGTGAAGTTGTTCTTAAGCGGCTGCGAGCATCCAAACGCAACGACACCTGCGCAGTTGAGCGCCTCGCTCGTGAAATTCGCATGGCTGCAACGTTGGAACACCCCAATATTGCCAATATTATTGGTATTGCTTGGAATTCGTTCCAGAATCTCATGGCAATTTGGGAGTATCACCGCAGCGGGGACTTACGCCGAGCATTGCGGAGCGGTAGGAAGGCGCAGCACTGGACCTGGACACAGCAGAAGCTGCAGATTGCCATGGGGATATTGCGAGGCTTGTCATTCCTCCACACTCACTCTCCCCCTATTATCCACGGCGCTATTGAGCCGCGTCACATCCTGCTGGACTCCGCAACAGGCGAGCCAGCTCTGTGCGGACTTGGCCATTGTGCTGGCCGAGCGTCTATTGCCCCTTCAGAGAACACGTCGACCCAGCTTGGCGAAGGAAGCATCTGGAACAGCCCCGAGGTGGTGAAAGAACGCAATTTCTCCGAGCAGTCGGACATCTATTCGTTCGGTGTGGTGTTGGTAGCACTAGACACTGGAAAGTTGCTGGTCGAAGTCTCGAGAGATGATCTGCTGGAGTTGCTGACGCCAGTTTGTCCGGAATTTATCCGCGAAATCGTTTGTCGGTGCCTCCAGAGCGATCCGAGTGCACGTCCAACGTCTCGCGAGCTGCTTCGACACCTCGAAGATATCTCGGGTACTAGCAGTCCTTGGTCTTCGTTCAAACTTCCCAAGAACAGCAAAAGGACACTACCTTACGACGATGAACAGATCGTCCGAGCAGTTTACTGTCTCTAGGAGTGCGTGGAAATGTAAGCAGGCACACGACTTGCAAAATATTGTATGAGTCTCCATCTATCTCAATGATTTTCTCCCTCTCTACAAATCCGAAAAGAACTGCTCGTTGGCCGTCGGGAACGCCCGGCGGCCTCCAGGCGCGCCGCCCTTGTCCGAGTCGTCGCTGTCACTGTCGCTATCTGCGTCCTGCATTTCCATGTCCATTGACAAGCCGGCGGGAGCTTTCTCCTCGTTGTCGTCCTCGTCGTCTCCGTCATCCTCTTCAAACAGATACCCGACGTCCCAGAAGTGCACCTTGTTGGTGTGCGAAACGCTGCCGATAATCTTCTTGTCATGAGAGAACTTGAGGCTTTCCACAGGAAAGTCTTCGTGGTCGCCGATCAGACCCAGGAGCTTGTTCGGGTGCAGCTGCACCACACTGTAAATCGCACGGAAAGGGAAGAGAGCCGCGTGAGCAATGCTCGCTCCGCTTCATACACTGTCCAAATCACTGCCAAACGTACCGAACAATGCCGTCGCTAGAGCCCGTGAGGACGGTGTCCTCGTCCACCTTCAGCAGAGCCTCGACTGAGTCCGGGTGGCCCGGGAAGCGGTCCGACATATCTCCCCAGGTGCCCCAGCTGAAGATCACCAGCACGCCATCCTGCGAGCCGCACACAATCTTGCGGCCGTTCTTGATCACCGCCACGGAAAGCAGCTCGTCGTCTAGCTCATCACTCTTACCGGCCAGCACGTTCTTGCGCAGGTCGTAGGCAGACAAGCGACCGTCTCCACTGGTCGCCAGCAAGTGGTCCTGCGCTGGGTTGGTCGCGAACCCGGAGATATAGTCCTACATGCAAATCAACCATCCACCCAGCATCAATAAACCTGCACTTTGTCAAGCCCCCAGCAGCGTTAAAGGCTTACCGTGTGCTCCTTGAACTCCGACAGACAACGGTGCTGCCGGGTATCCCAGATCTTGATGCAGCCCTGGTCGTCTCCGCTGGCAAACACATTGGTCGAAAGCTCGTGCAGACGGTTCACGGGGTTCCTGTAGAAGCGCAACGCAGCGTCAGCAACCCAGAACTTCGCTCTAACTTGTATCCTCTGCTTACTCGTGCGCCCGCATCTCCGCCCACGTCGGGTTTCCAAGCGTGTCGAAGGCACGGATAGACTTGTCCGCGGATGCTGTGTAGAGGGCTGTGCACCACCACAACAGCGTCAGCCAGCAGCTCAATCAACCCAATACACCTAATGGTCGCCGTACTCTGTCCATCGGGAGCGAATAACAGCGCACGCACAGCCTCCTGATGGTTCTTGAGCTCCAGCACCTTCGTATTCTCTTGCTCCGAGTACTTGTAGCTGCTCAGAAGGCCACGTAATGAAAGCATTAGACAATCAATCATCAAACCAAGTTCACACTCGTTTCGAGCCACTTACACTTGCACGACGCCGTCAATGGAGCCAACAGCCACGATATCCACGAGCGGGTGGAAGTCGATGTCGAACACCTGACTGTCGCAGTAGATTTCGTCGGGCGTGTGGTCGTCCAGGTCCCCCATGGTGTGCGTTTGGTGCTCTTGCTCTCCGCTTCGCCACTCCACCAAACGCTCTTGACTGGCTCAAACGATTCTGCCGCTATCGCAAAAATTGCAATAGTCAACCAATGATAAAAGGCGTAGTCAGAAGCAAGTTTTTAAATATCAAGTTATGTGCTGGCGGCGGAAGCTTCTATGGTTTATAGATAGTCGGAGAACACGAGGTGCTCGTCAACATGGGACACAACGGGGTGCCGCTGGGTGGCCAGCTCGCGAGAGATGGACGCGAACTTGGCCTTGATGCGCTGCTTGGGCACATCGAAGCGCTTCCGGTTGCGGGCGATCTTGGCGCGGTTCACCTCCACAATGATGCTGTGCGGCAACCTCGGCAGCGCGGAAGAAGCCTTCGAAGGCGCAGTGGCAGCAGCACTGACCGTCTCGCTGCAGCTGTTGCTGCCGCTGTCTGCGATCACCATGCTTCCAGCACGTCCGTTGCGCACCAGCCACTCCATCTCCGGCGCAGGGATCTTGTGCAGAGCCTTGCGGCCAGAAGCCTTCTCCTTCAACGTGTCCATGAGCACAGTAACGTTGACGCGGAACTCGCGCAGGAGCAGCTCTGGGGCAGGCACATACTTGGAGCGATTGTCACGCTTGAGATTCGAGTGGCCGCCCTTGCCGATCACCTTGACCAGCTTGTCCAGCTGCGCCATGCCGGCATCACCCAGGTCCACGCGATTGCGGTGGTGGCGGCGCTGCTGGCGCTCCTTGGCACTCCGCTTCACGGCCACCACGTAGTCCTCGTCGAAAAAGTCGAACATGACACAGGCGGTCTGCTTGGGGTTGTCCACCGCGAGAGACTCGACGAGTTGAGCTGACTGCTTGGTGCAGGCGCGCAGGGGGCGCACCAACGAGGCGCGCAGCTCGCGTTCGAGGTGAAGCTGACGAGCTCCAGTGGCCCCGCGCTTGAGCACTGCCGAGAGAGGGGCCGCGTTCCCTAGGACGCTCGCCACGACGCTGAAGCTGCCCGAAGCTACTTTCCTGTTACGCACCGACTGGCTGCGCAGACTTTCCAGAACAATCTTCCCACCGAAGAGACTGGCCAGCGACGTCTCCCAGAGCAGGCGCTGCAGCCGGGTGAGGTTGTAGCAGTCCAGGATGGAGCGCGCGTGGAAGAACCAATAATCCCTCGAGGGCGAGCCAACGTTCCTGGCCTCCTCCAGTGCGCTAGGAGAGCGTCTGTTGTCATTGCGCTCGTCCTGGGCGCTACGCCAGGCGTAGAAGCTGCGCCACTTTTCGGACGAGAAGTCGAAGCTCTGCGCGAACCTAGAGACGGTACGGAACGCGTAGCCGCTGATGGACACGTGGCCGCCGTAGAAGAGCTTGACCATATCGGAGCTGGACGCCTTGCCCGAGTAGATCCACAGGAAGTCGTCCATGGAGATCGTCACCTCGCACGTGGGACGCACGTCCGAGGGGCGCGCATTCTTCCTGGTGGACACCTGCTGGTTGTCGCTGATCTCCACGGCGTACGTAGTTCTCGGCTCCGGGTCCTCTGCGTCCTTGAACTTGAACAGGATCGTGCCGCCGAAGCTCGTGCTGGGCTTGACACTGAACTTGAGGAACTCCATGACCTCGTCGATCTCGCGCTCCTTCTGCGGCTCCACTGAGCTTGTGGGAAGTGCCACGACCACCGCTGAGCGCGCCGCTTCGTCCACGGCGCGGTCCTGATCGTTGATTGCCACTGCCGTCGTCATACTGGGAACGAGAAACTTCTGTGTGCAACGAGCCAAAGCAACAATGTCTGGCGCCCTCTCCACCCAACGTTTTGCCTGAGGTTTTTCCACGCAAGCGGGCTAGGGAAACATCTGATTGGATGCAGGCGTAGGGGTTTATGTGCGATACACCAACTGCACCAGGTCCTGGCCTACCGCCCTCATGGGCCATAACTATGGTTCAAGCTGCACTAGCAGCGCGTCTAGAGGACGCCCAGTACGACGGCCATTGTTATATGGCGCGCGCTATTTTTGGTCGTGTATCACGAAGACCAGGCTCAGATCGCGCCGGGAACTGAAGTTTCATACGACCGAAACCAAAGTCACTCGTGTGCGCCACACCATAAAGCACCCACTTCAACCACTGCAAGTATCCGTTATCCGTGGCGTGTCCTGGTGCTGGCGCGAGTACTGAGCCGCGTGCGACTCGCCGTCAAGCTCTTCATTTCATGGCTCCAACCACTCAGCTCGTCTGTCGCTACCTTGGCAGTTCGCAACTTGCCACCTACCTGCCTAACTGCCTAAAGTCGATGAAGAGTCCGGCCCGTGACGTGATCTACCACCGCTACCCGAGCAAGGACTTCGATCCGGCCGACAAACCCATCCCCGTCGCCGTCGCAGTAGAAGCCGCCGGCACGGACGTCGAAAACACCACCAGCAATGCTCGCCCCAGCGGCTCTCCGTTGCCCCTAGCGCCGTCGTCGCCCGGCTGTTGCCAGTCGTTCTGCTCCCGCCTTGTACGGCTGCTCGTGTTCCACACGCTCAACGCGTTCCTAGCAGTGGGTGCAGCTATTCTCGTGCTGGTGCTCGTGCCGCTCAGTGTGGGTCTCATCCCGCTGTTTGGCGTGGGCGTCGTGCTTTTCCAGGTGTCGGCAGCCGTCGTGGAGCTGCTGGCGAGCGTCGACGTACGACTCGCGAACATGGTGGCGCCATACCGAGCGCCCAAGCTTCGCAAGGCCTTCGGCATTCAGAGCGGGCTGTCGACCAACAACGGCTGCACCAATTGCTGCCAGCGAGTGCTGTTCATTTCGCCGAAGACGTTGCTGGTCATGCTCTACTTCTGCACGATCAAACTGGTCGTCGGAACGCTGAGTCTCATTGCCGTTGGATGGGGGCTTGTTCTCCCCATCGAAGCTCTCTGCAGCGGTGGGCGTGCAGATGCAATTGGATGGATCAATTATCATGATCATCCGAGTGCCTACGTCGCGGTTGTGCTGTGCTGCTGGGTGCTCGGCGTCGTCTGTCTCGTGTTTGTCCACAAACCGTCCGTGGCAATGACGGCATGGGCCTGTGCGGAGCACGAAGACGAGGAAGGAGCATGCACGCCCAAAGCCACTCGCGATACGTGCGATATTGACCTGGAGGCCGCCGTTATCCAGACGCCCAAGACAGCGGCGTAGAACGCCAGCAAATTTCTTCGCTCTAGGTGTCGTTTTATATGGCTAATGTTTCACATTTCTTTTTCTTTGGCATGGCAACCCATTTACATTGTGGATACTTCGCTTTAGGGTCAGAATTTTCGTCCTGTGCTTCTGGCCAAGTGTCCATCGTCCAGATCGTTTGATGGTATCGTGAGGCGCCGATTCCAAACGCTGGCGTGTCTCGATCATCATTATGAAGTGGATGCCTTCCACAAATGACGTAAAGGCACAGCAGACCTCAACAGCACATGGCCGCCATGATGGCGAGGTCTGCTGTGCCAAGTAAGCAGAGGGATATATGCAGCACATTTCGCTTTCGTCTCACATTACCCCCTAGCCTGACCTAGAAATCGTCATCCCCAAGGATCGAGTCCATGAGGTTTTCTTCCTCGTTGCTCAACACAGAAGCCTGCGGCTGAGAGCTTGGGATTGCCGAGACTTCTTCGTACAGTGGGGTGCATTGGAGACGTCCAATCCCCACTGGCGCACTGCTCAGCAGACGCCTGGAGGAGAACTCACTCTGTCCGCCGAACGTTACCGGTGGCAGATCCGAGCCGCCAATTGCAGCAGGTGCGGACGCTTCAGCGGCAGTCGCGTGCACTGTTTGAGGCCGCTCGCCACCGCCAGAGCCTCCTACTCCGTCAACGAAGCTTTTCTCGAGCTCCTTGAGGGTCACGGGCTTGACTCCTTGCAGTCGAGCGAGCACGAAGTCCCTACCAAGTAATCGCTGAGCACTGAGCGCAACGTCGGCGGCTGACCGACGAACACGAGCGCTGTTGTGCACCAGCCCCTTGCTCACAGCGTCAAGTACTCGGGACGCCCCCAACCCGTCAGCCTGGAAGCCAAACTCGGGCACCAGAAGACGGAGCAGATGCATCTGCACGTGGGGGTCACAAGCGCTGCTGCCTTCACCTCCAAACACGCACGAGAGCACATAGCGCAGCGGGTGGCGAGCGTTGGGAAGTCGTGCCAGCTTGAGGACACCGCGACAAGCAGCGCGAGTTGTCCGGGTGTTGGGCTTCTGCATCGCGGCGAGCAACTTAAGTAACGTTAACAGTGTCACTTCACGCACATCCGCTTCACGCCATTCGATGCGAGGGCCATAGATCTTGACGAGCGTGGCGAACGTATCCAGCGCGGTGTTCACCACCGGAGCGATGCTATCTGCAAGCGCTCGGTGCAGTACGGCGCTATACGCTACAAAAGAGCCTTGAGCAGAGCCGCCAAACGCCGGCCGAGTGTCGCGCAAGTCCGACTTGGCCTCCGTTATGGCCTTCTCGACTTCCAGTAGCGCCTCCTTCCTGTCGCTCCACGTCTTGCTCGAAAGCTTTCGCCAACAAACAGGGCCGACGACGCCTTGAGCACTTAGAAGCGAAGTCTCTAACAGCGCAATGCTCGACTGTGCGTCTTCTTGAGGGACGTCGACAAGCTCGGCGGGAGGGAACGCAGCCTCGTCGTCAACCTGCTCTTCCGCTTGATTCGTAGCGGCACTTCCTGCGACTGCTGCTGCCGTGGAAGAGGCTGCTTGTTGCTGCTCTCTGGTAGCTACCAGTTCATCCACTCGACGGGTGATTACACGCAGCATTTCAGGCTTGACAGCGCCGGCACGAGCGAGTTGGACGTGCCAGGCGGTCGAATTCCCCGTTCGTGTCTGCAGGTCTGCTAGGATTTCCACCGCAGCTTTACGAGTCTTCTCCTCGGCGATCTTGAGACTTGGCGCGATGAACTCCAGCACCGTTTCCACTGTGAGTTGCTGATGAGGCGAGAATTCCCCTGACGTGGCAAGCCCCAGCACCTGCATCAAATGCCGCAGGGTCTCGAGCTGTCGTCGTGGCGGAACTTCACGCCCGCTCAAGTGCAGCAGCAGGTGGGGAAGCGCTCGCAGTGATCGTACACGGGCAGCTCGAATCAAAGCCTGAGTCGCTTCACGCTGCGTCCGCTTGTTGGAGTCGCCGAGCTTCCGCACAAGAACACCCAGAAGGGACGAGAGTTGCGCGTTAAGAACGGCAGCGCCCTTCGTCTCGGTGTCGGCGAAAGCCCGAGCATCAGGGAGAACGCGTCCAAACTCCTTGAGAACGGCACGAAAGCATTCGAGCGCGCAGTACATGACGGGGGCAACGCGATCTTCAACGCCGCATTGCACTGCCGCAAGGGAGGCGCAAAGGAATCGCTGGCGAGTCACGGGGTCGGTTGATGATACGTCTGCCTTTCTTACAGCAAGCTTGATGGCGTCGAAACCATCCTGACGATCTCCCCACGGATCCGCTGCCAACAGAGTGACGATCCGTTCACCAAACACCCGTGTGATGAGTGCGCCGGTATCGAACGTGTCGGCGTCGTCATCATCTGCTTCTTCGTCTTGCTCCTCCGTGCGGGGTTCTTCGGGCTTGACGGGTGAGGAGCTCTCCTCGAACTCGTTGTTGTTGATGCAAACCTGAGCTGAAAGGATTGGCATTTCCATGGCGACGGCTGCATGTCTCCGGCCTGGGAAGCTTCGAGCTGCAACAGGTGCCTGAGCCCCACCAGTAGAGCTGCTGTCGTCTTCTTCTCGAATTTCCTGGAGTGGGGGGTGAGGCAAGCTGCTGCGGTGTCTGAACGGCCCTCGAGGCGATATAGACGCCATCACTTCAGCCCCCACACGTTTTAACGGAGACGAAAGCGATTCACCGCTAACTCGAGGGGTTGCCACAGCGTCAGGTTCAGTGTCCAGGGGCTCTTCTTCCTCCTCCTCCTCCTCCTGGTCACAGGAAAGCATTGCGTCGCAATAGGAAGAGCGATTCCTTAAGGAAAGCGGAGTCACGCCGATGACCACCAAATCAACGTTTGGCAATGGTGGCGTGGGCTCGAAAGGGCAGCTTTCGTTATCATGACATTCTTCTTCATCGTCCACGGCTTCACGAGGAGAAGCATCAACGTTCTGGTTGTTGAAAATCTCCAGCTGGTCGTCATCGTCGTCCGCTTCAGGGTTCTCGCCTGCTTGTTCTTCTTGCTGCTTAAAGTCTTCAACGCTGCTACGTGGTGTCTCGTCCGTCTCGTTATGGGAAGCGATCACCTCGGCCTCTTCCTGCTCGTCTTCTTCTTCATCGAAATCGTCAACTTGTTCCGGTGTTTCCGAACGCCCATACTCGGACCAATCCCTGAGGTAGTTCCCGCCAACGACTCTTGCAATGGGCTCGAGAGTTGGCAGCGAAGCGTCGAACTGCAGCACCGGGTTCATTTGATCGTCTTCCGTCAGAGTCTCTCCTTCCGTTTCACTGCGTTGGGACTGATGCACGTCCCTTTTGTCGTCACCTTCTCCGTTATTCTCGACTTCCTCTCTCTGGCCATCCATCGCAGCTTCAGGCTCTGTTTTGCCCACATCCTGCGGCGTAGGCGACGCAACAGTCATCGACTTCCGGCGACCCAGCTTGGTTGTCAGCTTGCTCTTGATCCGGCCGATCACGCTCTTCCTACGTTTCGGCACATCGCCGGCGCCCTCGATAGCTGTCTTCATCGCTTCGTGGTCAATGCTGCTACTCGGACTCAAAAGCGTTGGTCCAGGCATCTTTTCTCGCGGAAGAGCCACTCGATCTCGGTTGTCTCCCGTCGTAGCGCTTGCGTTGGCGGAAATGAGAACAAGTGGCGGCGGGCAAGAGCGCCACTCGTGTGCTGTTGCAGCAGCTCCTGCTCCAAAATACACAGGAACATCCCGAAACGGGCACTCAATTTTGCTGACCAAATGCTGGCACTATCTTGGTATGAATTGCTTCATCGCACCCGGCGTCACGATGCTAAAACGAGCGCTCGAACCCCTGACACCACGCTGGTAGCCATAGCTGGCTATTCCTAGCTCGAGAATCTGCAGGACAACATGATAAGAACTGGCAGAGCTTGCGTCCATGATATACATCGGACAGCGCGATACCCAACCCAGTCGACAGCGATACACTGTCGTTGAACGTCGAAAAGCAGAGCTCAGCCAAGTTCCAGCGCCTCCTCCCAACCATCCGTGCGCCATGACAGCAGACGGAGCTGGGTCGGTGCCTGTCATCACGTCGCTCGAGGATGCCAACAAGCTGCTTGCGCGTTTGCGCACGCTCACCGCCAGCATCAGCGAAGGTGCGTCAAGCCCAAGTCTCAAATCTGAGCAGGACTACATCACCGGTGTCGTGCCGCAGCTGGACGAGGCCACAGCTACATACCAGGCACTCGCCACCTTCCTGCACGAGCAAAAGCGTGGTCGCGCCGAGGGCAGCAACTCCCGCGACGTGCAGCGCGCTTTCGTGCGCGCCATGCAAGAGCTTCAGAGCGCTCAACGGCAGGCAGCAGCGCGTCGCGAGGCGTTGTGTGACGCCGACTTTCTGGCCGGCAACGGGTCCGTGGTCATCTCGGCGCAGGAAATCCAGACAGCGAAAGAAGAGGTGCTCGAAGCTGGTGAGATCGCACAGGAGGCCGCAGCCGTCAACGCGCTCTTCCGCCATGTAGGTGCGCTTGTGCACGAGCAGGACCAGGGCGTGGAGCAGATCGCCACCAAGGTGGAGGCCGTGCGGATAGAGATCGGCAAGGGCGTCAACGAACTGCAACACGCGCGGCAGCTGCAGCGCGAGGCACGCCAGAAGTACCTCTGGTATCTCTGCTTTCTAACACTTATCCTCGCCGCCATCATCATCCCGCTGGTCTTCGCGCTCAAGTAGCCAAGAGTTGAAGTTGAAGTTGCCTATAACATGGCCCCCAACATGGCTTCAGTTCCTTTAAGTTGCCCACTCACTTGAGTAAAACAGTGAAGTTGCAGCAAGATCTTCACATTGGCGGCTACCACACGACATTCATGTGGACCACTCCTCCAACCGCCCGCCTTTGGATCCCAATCTGAAATCTCCGTCTGAGAGCTAACTTGACCCCCCTCTCTAGGTTACCATGCCCGAGACGTCTTCCCCCGTGCACGAGGACGAGGCGCCTGCGCCCAGCACCGTGGGCAACACGTTCATGCGCCAGTACTACCACTTCCTGGCCAAGGAGCCGCAGAGTCTGCACCGCTTCTACAAGGCTGAGAGTCGCTGGTGCCACGGCGTGGGCTCCCACATGGAGGAGCCTATCGCCGGCCAGCGCGCCATCAACGAGCAGATCCTCAAGCGCGGCTACGCCGGTGCACGCGTGGATCTGGACGACGGCTCTATCGACTGCCAGGCTTCGCTGGCCGGTGGCGTGCTGGTGCTGGTCACGGGCGTCATGACGCTGCGCTCCAGCCCCACGCCCAAGCCTTTCGTGCAGACCTTCTTCTTGGCTGTGCAGCCCAAGGGCTACTTCGTACTTAATGACTGTCTGCGTTTCCTGGAGCTACCGGGCATCTCCGTAGGCGTCGAGGAAGTGAAGGAGGCGAAGGAGAAGAAATCTGCTCCGTCGTCCCCTGCCAAGAACGGCAAGAAGACGGAGACCCTGGCCCCCACGTCGCCTGTTAAGAAGGTGGAGAAGGAGGTCGAGTCGCCGGTCAAGTCGTCCCCCACGAAGGTGGCGTCGCCGGTTCAGGAGGTTACCAAGACCACGACGACGGCGGCCACCAAGAAGGTGGCAAAGGACGCGGCCCCAGCCTCGCCGGTTAAGTCGACGGCTACTGTGGCTTCGTCGCCGGTCAAGAAGACCACGACGACGACCACCACCGCGGCCGAGAAGGAGGAGGCTCCGGTTAAGACGCCGTCGCCAGTTAAGTCCCCGGTCAAGACGGCGTCGCCTGTCAAGTCCCCGAAGAAGCAGGACCCGTCTGCTGCTCCTGCTGCGCCGTCGCTGGCGCCCGCGGACGTTGCGGTGCCTGCTCCTGCTGAGCCGGAGAAGCCCAAGACGTGGGCGGCGCTGTTCTCAGCCAACAAGGCTGCGGCGACCATCACGCCGACGCCGGGCTCGGCCCCGACCAAGCCGTCGACCCCCAAGGCCACTGCTGCTCCGGCGCCCACCCCGGCGGCGATCACGCCTGCTGCTGGCGCTCCTGCTCCTGAGAAATCGCCCAAGAGCAAGGCCGGCAACGGCAAGGAGAAGGAGCACAAGCGCCTGTTCAGCCTGTTCATCCGCGACGTGCCGCCCCAGACGCGTGACAACGACCTGCGTGAGCTCTTCAAGGGCTACGGCTCGATCGCTGGCGTCAGCGTCGTCGCTCAGCGCGGCTTCGCCTTCGTGGACTACTACGAGCAGGAGAGCATGCGCGCCGCGCTCGCCGAGACGAAGGACTTGGAGCTGTTCGGCAAGGTACTGCAGGTGGACGAGCGTGCCGAGCGCAAGGAAGGACCGCGCAGTGGCTTCCGCGGCAACGACTCGCGTGGTCGTGGACGTGGCCACGGCCCCAAGGGCGGACGCGGCGAGCGCAAGGAACGCAACGGTGACGAGGCCCCGGCGTCCAGCAAGGGCGACCGACTGCGACGCGAGAAGACTGGCAACCGCCGTGGTGGCAAGGTGGACGCCATGACGCTCAACCGAGCGGACTAAAGCGGTATATTATGTGCAGCAGGACGGGGTTGGACTCCAGCGGTGAGAGCTGAGAAGCGACCATAGGGAGCAGGTGGCGAGGGGCAGACACGCTGCGATGGTCTCATGTCGTGCCTGGCCAGCAACGCACTAGGTAGGAAGACAGACACAAAGAGCAGAGGAAACAGGTTGCGAGAAGGGGGACACACGACGAGAGGGACATGCAACTAGCCTCCTCCTTTGCTCGATAGGGTAGAGCGCAAGCAGAGGGCTTGAAAAAACACAGCAACGATACAAAAAACTGTATCTGACGTGTGAATGCTTTCTTTTGCTTCTGCCAGTGGAAATAATCGAGTTTTCGCGGGGAATTGGACGGCTTCTTTTCTGTCTCGGACACCGAACTTCATGAGCGCGTCACTACCTACCGGAAGACAGTGTGAAGCGATTCGTTAGCGAACCACTTTCAAGCGTCTTGACAACGTGCCGATCGTCCTCTTCTTCGGAGAGTTGGAGGTTCTCGTCGGCGGGCTCAGCACTCTGGCCTGTCATTTCAATCTTTAGTGGCGGCGACGCTCTGGTCTTCTCCAGTTCGATGGCATTCCACACTGACCCCGTTGCGTATGTCGCCGTCGTTGTCTCAATCTGGGATGTGTTGGTCTGATCCCACGCATTCAGTACCAATCCTGCAAGCAAGATCGTCGTGCATCCTTGCTACATGGTAGTATCAACAATGAGTGTGCAAAGTAGCGAATGATTGGAGTTGTGTTTGTGTTCTTCTCGCGGCGAAAATGGCATCGGGTTCTTGCGAAAAAAGGACGAGCATTCCGTTACCAACTGCAATCTGTGAGGACGACGTGCCTGGCATGATCTGGTTGGACACTAAAGACAACCGTTGTGGTTACTTCATTAGTAATTGGCTTGCTTCTGGCGTCTTCGGGATGCTCTCACAAACCTGGGTGGCGTATCGCTCGCAGTGGTTGGTCCGGCGCACGATCCAAACTGCCTCTTACTTCTTGCAGAGGAGAACCCTCTTTGAACCAGGGGCCTTGCTTGCCGCTGCTGACATCTTCGTTCTTTTCGTTTTTCTTGTCATCTTTACTCGTTTCACCTCTGCCGGCTGCTCATCGACTGATTCCGTTTCTTCTGTCGAAGAGAGCTGATGCTTGGCCCGCTTTTTCGAGCTTGGCTTCACCGCTTGGACTGACTCGTCATCGCTCACGCTCTCTTGAACATCGCCAATGACCTCGTACATGTGTACCTCACGGTGGCGAGTTTGGCTGTGTGCAAACTTCTCCAACCAAGCCTCATCGCCCTCGGCCTCCCGCAATTTCTCCACGGGATCTGCCACTGTATTCTTGTACTCGGCGGGCACTGAGCCTCTACCGACAATTGTTGGCAGTTCGTCCTCCGTTTTCGATTCCAGTAGCAGCTCCAGCGATCGCTCGAATTGGCTGCCGTTAGAGTCTGTCCGATTCTTCTCGAAGTTGGCTTCGAACGCCTGTACATTTTTCTTCAACACCCACGGTCTGCATCTCATCGAATCCCGAACCATTAGCACTATTGCGAGCAGAAAGCTTCGTGAAAAGCTCGTACCGGTCTCTCGTGTCAAATTCTCGGTCGTCGAGGAAGTCCACTTGAAGTCGATTCTCCTTGCCCAAGTTCTTGATCCCGTCCTCAGTCCCAGGACACCGAATCGTTACCTACACAGGCAACAGAAACGACACCAAAAAATTGAGGAAAAACACCAACAATTTCAAAAATATAAAGGGGGAAATTTTACTTACCACCGACGGCCACATGGGCCAGTTGAGGTACTTGGCCCAGCACTTGACGACTCTTGTGTATGTATGGAGGGGCGCCGCTCGGTTGCCGTCCACTTGTACCACCTCGTCGTAGTCGGCAGGCCACCCGTCGTACGTCACCTCCACCTCGTTAGGCGACGGAACAGATAGCACGCGCGCGACGCTCCAGACGCCGTCGAGGTCCATTACGTCTATAGCAAGAGGCAACGGTTAGTGCGATAAGAAGACAAGGTACATACAAAGGGGAATTGACCCCCACCAAGCCAGTCACCCGCAGCGAGGCGCGGCGGAGACGACGTATTGACAGCAGCTCGCTTGGTTGTCATTATGGATTCAAAAGCGGGAAGTCAAGAAGCTGCATAGATAGTGCAATTTCGTGAAAGTTTAAAATTGAAATTAGAGCAGGTAGACCAAGTAGCTCTTCAAGAGCCGCATGGCCATAACAATAATGGCCCATCATATCATAAATAAATGTATTGCCGGCTCTCGACTCAGCAGTTACCATAATTT
>KV733822.1:4078-26468 GCA_000500225.2 Phytophthora pinifolia
TGCGCCACTGCCCTTGGCGCTGCCTGTGGCGGCCTCTCCGAGCGAGGAGGAGGTCGCCAGCATGAACCACTTCATCGAGAACGCGCTGGACCTGCTCATCAAGGTACTGCGCGTCCTTCTCTCAGCCTCGCCGCACAGCTCATAACCCTCTCTTCTCCCTCCTTCTCCGCAGGGCAATGCGAAGAGCTACCAATACCTGATCCAGCAACTTACGCTCATTCCGCCGCCCGTCACGACCCGCCGCAAGATCTTCCGCGCATTGCCGCGCTGCATCTCCGCCTTGGCGCGGGAGCCCAGGGCCTATCGCTCGCTGCTGGACGTACTGTTCAAGTTTGACCTGCTGGCTAGTGGTGACGCGCTCGAGGTGGAGGACTACATCAACTTCATTGTGCACCTCGTGTCTTCCAACACGGTCTACGTGGTGCCCACGCTGCACATGCTGGTGCGCAACATGCGCCGTCCGCAGGGCAAGGAGCTGCCTCCCCGTCTCAGGGCGCTGGCCGAGGCGGAGCAGCAGAAGGAGGACGAGCTGCTGCAGGAGAAGAAGAAGAAGGCCGCTGGCGGGATCTCTATTGGAGGTTCCTTCGGGGCGGCCGAGCCAGTGGCGACGAGGGCGGAACCCACAGGACCGAGTCTGGACGAGTGCATCCAGACACGCTTCGAGGCGGCGCACCACACGCTGCAACGCGTGCTGACGCTGGTGCCCACGGCTGCCAACGTCCTGTTCCCGATCTTGTGTGAGCACTTCCCGCACAAGCGAATGGATGCTCTCACGCAGGTGGCGTACCTGCGCAATGTGCTGCGCATGACGGAGTACGTGAGCGGACTGCGCGAACGCGTACTGGGTCTTGTGATCGACCAACTGGTGTCGATTGACGTGGAAATTAAGCTGGACGAGAGCGAGGAGGACGTCTTCACGATGGACGACTTCCTGGACGACGACATGCTGCCGCCCGATGATTCCTCGCGTCAAGTGGACGAGATGGCGGACAAGCTCGACCAGATGATGCTCGTCATGTTTGAGCACATTGAGCACTTCGCTGCTTCTTCCTCGCCCGCCTCAGCGTCCTCCGAGACGGACGCTGGCGACGGAGAGAAGGATGTGGATGTGCGTCAGGCGGCGTTGATCTTCAAGTACCTTCTCAAGGTGTTCGAGCACTCCATCCTGAACACGCACCGATCCAAGTACCCGCAGTTCCTGCTCTTCTACGTGTGTCGATTGGACCCGCAGTTCCAGGATGTGTTTATCTCGCAGCTGCTGGCCTCGTCGCTGGACCCGCAGACCCCGCCAACCACTCGTCAAAGCTGTGGCGCCTACCTGGCCAGCTTCCTGGCTCGAGCCAAGTACATTCCCGTGGCCTATCTGCAGAAGGCTCTGTATCACCAGATGAAGTGGCTGCACGATCAGATGGATATCTATGAAGTG
Source organism: Phytophthora pinifolia (assembly GCA_000500225.2). Classification (NCBI taxonomy): domain Eukaryota; phylum Oomycota; class Peronosporomycetes; order Peronosporales; family Peronosporaceae; genus Phytophthora; species Phytophthora pinifolia. Next base: position 5,505 of record KV733822.1, read on the forward strand.
GCCCACGAGGAGCGGCAGGACAGAGATGGCGAGAGTGTTGCCGAGAGAGAGGAGCGCCTGCTGGAAGAGAGCGACAAGAGGAAGACCAGCGGCGAGCGCGGTTTCCAGGAGAGCATCTACATTTCCACGCTGCAGACAGTGTGCTACATGATGTGCTTCCGTGGGCTGGAGATCTCGACGAGCGGGGAGGGCCAAGGCTACGAGTTCTTGCGCACTCTTGGCTGGGATCGACTGCTGGTCACGGAGAGCGGGTACTGCCCCCTGGCGTATTGCCAGCAAACGGTAGCTACGGAGTTTCTGAATCTGGTGGAGGCGCTCGACTTGGTGTCGGAGGCGTGTCTCGAGCGTGTCGACCTCGCTATCGGCACAGTCTCTGCCTCCGGCAGCAAGTCGGCCAAGTCGATGGAGCATTCCAAGAAGCCCACCGCAGGCTCAGCTTGTGCTTCCACGCTGATCGGCCAGCGCCAACCTCTGGAGACCTTCTTCCCGTTCGACCCGTACCTCCTGCGTCGCTCGTTCCGCTATATCGGCCCGCAGTACTTGTACTGGAAGCATGCAGATCCCACCTCGAGCGAAAACTTCGAGCTGCTGGAGTCCGTCAAGGCGACGATCCACCAGATACAGCAGAACGCCGAGGAGGAGGACGACGAAAGTGAAGAGGAGGAGGAGCTGGCAGACGAAGACGTGAGCATGGCTGGCAGCGCGCCCAACCCGACCGGTCTCTCGGACGCCTCGTACCGTGCTGAGAGCTTCATGGGCAGTCTGAGCCGATCCTGCAACATGTCGGTGGGCTCGTCCTACGATGGCGAAGGTTTCGACGAAGAAAACCGTGCGCCAGTCAAGCGCGCGCTGCCGTCGCGCACCATGTTCGACCCGTCTCCAGCTCTTTCGGCCAGCTCTCCTCCGTCGCGACTTCCTCCGCTAGGCGCTGCCGATGCTTTCACACTTGGTGGCTTCGACGACGACGACGACGACGACGGGTTCTAGGAGATGGAGAAGAGGTTCGAATGCAACAAGCTATTTACCGTAGGGCGGGGCGTATTCATAAAGTAAAGTGGGGGTGACCACGAGGCCCTAGCAGACGCCAGACCACAGCATTCAGCCACTGGAGACCCAGACACGATGTCAGTGACCGAATGATGCCAGCATTTCCAGCACTCTACCGTCGACTAAGCTGTGCGCGCAGCTGCTCGTTCTCATCTTCCAGACGCACCAGCTTGGGGACGACCTCCGAGTCCACTTCCTCGATCTGGTTCTTGAGGTGGTGGTTCTCCTCACGCAGACGCGAGACCTCTTCGCGCAAGTACGTGTTGATGTCCAGCTGCTGCTCCAGCGACGTCTTGGCTTCCAGCAGGGCATCCTCAACCTCGAGCTGCTTGACGTGAGCCAAGTCGGCCTGCTCCTGCACCATGCGGTTGCAGTCCGCCATGATCCGCTCCACCTCCTCCTCCTTCTGCGCAATCTCGGCCTTCTTGGCCTCCAGCGACGACTCGTAGGTCGAGATCTGGTTCTGGCTGGCGTTCACCTGCTCCTGGTGCTTACGCAGCGCCTCCTCGTTCTTCTCCAGCTGCGTGCGCAGCGTCTGCATCTCCAGCTCGTACTGCTCCTGACCCTGCTGCTCACTCTGCGCAGCCCGCAGCGTCTCCTGTTCGTTCAGCAACTCGGTGATCATCTGCTCGTCAGCCGCGCGCTGACTCTTGACCGTTTGCAGCGCCGCCGCCTGCGCGTTAAGCTCCTGCTGCAGCTTTGAGAGCCTCGTGTCGATGATGCGGCGGCTGGCCAGCATGTCCTCGTGCTGCTGCACCTTGTTGTCGCTCTCGCGCGCCGTTTTGCGCTCGTCCAGCATGCCTGTGAGCTTGGAGATCTGGCCCTGCAGAAGGCTCTTCTGCGCACGCTCCAGCTTGAGCGCGTGCTCGAACACCGTGCCCGAGCGCTTGGCGTCCTCCTCCTCCGTGAACGTGCGCGTGTACGGCGTCAACGGCGACCACTCGCCGCATTGACGTGCATTCTCATCCACCACGCGCACGCGGAACACATACGTCTGTATGCAGCATTTTCAAAATAAATAAAAAAATTACAATAAATAAAATGGATTGAATTCTCTCACCGTGTTGGGTTTGAGACCCTTGACGGGGAACATCTTGCCCGTGAAGAGCACCGAGTCGTTCCACGAGTAGTAGACGTAGCCGTGCTCGCTGTGGCTCTGAATAGAAATAACTGGTTAAGTGGGAATAATAATAAAATATGTGACTTCATGTGAAGGTGACCGACCGCTTGCAGCTTGAAGTGCGCGACACTGTCCTGCGGTGGCTGTTGCACACGCAGCGTGATGGACTGGTCCGTCTTGGACACGACCTCGGGCGGGTTCAGCGCGGGCAGCTCTGGCATGACGGTGAACTGCATAGCTTCAAATGGAACTTCTGTCGAGTGATCAAATTGCAGACTGACGCGAACTGAAGAAGGATTAAAAGAAATTCGAATTTCAGCCAATGGGTGCGCAGGAATTTATCACACTTGTCTTCATGTTGTGCTCGTTAAACGGGGGCATCTTATCATCGTCTCTTCGCTGCCCTGGAGCCTTGCTCTTGCTGCCTGCATGTCCAGGCTTGACGACTTACCAGCGCATGACGCGACTCTGAGCCGGGAAGTCCCAGACAAAGGGGCGGCCCGGCATGGGCGGCAGGTTCTTTTCCTCAGCGTCCTCAAGAATCTCCTTCTCGGCGTCACCCTCCCACTCAAAGCGCACGTTGTGCGTGGAGGCGTGCTGCAGAATGAGCTTGTCGCGAGCCTCGTGGGTCGTGGACATGGCCGAGCGCGTGCCCGTGGGGTCGTAGCGCAGCACGGCCGGGTTCTTGTTGCCCGGCGAGCCGCGTTTGGCGTCGGCCGGGATCTCAGCGCGCTTGGTCACAGGTAGGGACGGGTGAATTCCCACCTCGGTGGGGTACGGGAAGCGCCGGATGTCGCGCGTGTAGTAGTTGATGTTGTAGATGCTGTCCTTGGAGTCGCTGGACGGCACAGACACGCCCTCGGCCTGCTTGTCGGGCGACGGGTAGCGGTAGCCTTGGGACACAGCCGGCGACTGGTTCACCTGCTTGAGCCCCGTGGCCTCCGTGAACACCAGCATCTTGCGGAGCTGCAGAATAATATCGAGGGAACGTTAGTTTATACTCCTTCTATCGCCTATTTAATGTCCGCAATCCAGCCGCACCTTGTTGCGCAGCTCGGCCGGCAGCAGGTTCTGGTACTCGAACTTGACGAAGGGCTTCCACGCTTCCTTGCCGCTCATGGTTCCTAGCTTGGCTTCTGCAACCTCAGAAATGGTCGCCGCCAGCCGCACGATGACTTTCAGCCAATCATAACTACGATATCTTTTCATCCAATTAGCACAGATCTGTGTTTTATCACACTACTTTGACCGTCACTCTTGATCCCGATGGCCGAGCGGCAGTACGCTGACGCGCTCGAGGCCGCCGAGCAGGCGCAGAGCTTGGAGCGCGCTGGTCAGGCCGCCCAGGCCGTGCCTCTCTTCCAGCAGGCGGTGCGAATCCTGCAGCGCCTGGCGGTCGTCGAGTCCGCGGCCCAGCGTGCGCGTCTGCAGCCCACGATCGCCGAGCTCAAGACGCGCGTCAAGAACCTGGAGCAGTCGAGCGACTTCTTGTTGGCGCGCGCCATGGAGCAGCACGCGGAAGCCAGAAGGAGCGAGAAACGGGGCGAAGACGCCCTGGAAGAAGCTATAGGAGGCTACATTTCCGCCGCTGAGACCTACATGCTCGCGCTCAACGCGTTGCCGCCTGGTGCAACCGCCCGTGCCGCCGTGCAGGAGCAGCTCGAGTACGTCATCGACTATGTGTCGCAGCTCAAAACCAAGACAAAGACTCAGACTCAGATACAGATGCAGAAAGCGGACGTGGCGGCGCTGCAGTGGCCTGAGCCGCCGCAGGACAAGACGGCACAGGTTACGCCGGTCTACGTGGCTGCTGCGGCGCCCGGTATCAAGCCAGTGACAGCTGAAGAAGCTATCCAGGAAAAGCCAGGCGCGACGTACACCCCGCAGGAGCTGGACGTGCTGCGCAGGTCCTCGCAGATCAACGGATATTTGTTCGTGCCCTGGTTGGATGATCTGGATGCACAGGAGAAGTTCAGCTTACCAGAACCCTTTGACGACCCGGACGGCCATGTGCCGCTGTCGGCCAAACAGAAGAAGAAGGACGCGACGTGGATGAGACCCAGCGACTACACCGCCAAGTGCGGCCACGCGCCGGTCATGATTGCTCCAGGCGGAGTGAACCCGCTCGTCGTCAAGCAAGATATCGTCACGGACTGCTCCTTCGTGGCGTCGCTATGCATTGCTGCGGCCTATGAGCAGCGGTTCCAGAAACGACTGATCACGAACATTATCTTCCCAGCAGATCCAAGAACCAAGCAGCCGGTATATAATCCATTTGGGAAGTACGTGGTCAAGTTGTGGGCGAACGGAGTGCCTCGCAAGGTAGTTATTGACGACTTGCTGCCGGTGAGTACTTCGACTGGGCAGCTGCTCTCAAGCTGCACCACACGCAAGAACGAGCTCTGGGTGAGCTTAATCGAGAAAGCGTACTTGAAGCTGAATGGAGGCTACGACTTTCCTGGAGGGAATTCCGGCATCGACTTGTTTGCCCTTACGGGGTGGATTCCAGAACGGGTGCCCGTGTCGGAGATCCTTGATGCTTCGAGCAAGGAGGAACGACTTTGGGAGCAGCTCAAGAGCTCTTTCCACTATGGGGATTGCATTATCACCATGTCGACGGGAGACATCTCGAAGCAGGAGGCCAAATCGATTGGTCTTGTCCCCATGCACGTATATGCTGTACTCAACGTGTACGAGCTTGCCAGTAGCCCCGAGGCGTCTGGAGAGGACAAAAAGACGCGGTTGCTGCAAGTGAAAAATCCGTGGCGCAAGATGAGCTGGAAAGGTCCGTACTCGCGCCATGACAAAACACGATGGGATAGCGCCATCGGCGACGAGCTCCGCATGTATCAGCGACAATTCTACGCGACTGAGGAGACCGAGATGGAGGAGGTGGATGCACCGCAGGACGATGGTTTATTCTGGATCGACTTTGAGTCGGTGAAGAAGTACTTTGAAAGCTTGTACATGAACTGGAACCCGGAGCTCTTCCCCTTCAGAGGTGTGTGCCACGAGCACTGGCCCGTCGAGCTTGGACCGGTGAACGATTCTCTCACTCTGGCTTTTAATCCACAATACTCCCTCACATTCAGCAACGATTCAGCATCCGAAGAAGGAGCTACCACGGTAAATGGATCGTGCACAGTGTGGGTTCTGCTTTCAAGGCACGTGAGCACTATTGAGCGTGACACTGACTACTCGAGCCAGCAGTTCTTGACACTGCACGTCTATCGTGGTGAACCCGGGAAGCGCGTATTTTACAATCATAACGCCGTGTCACGAGGAACGTACAGCAACAACCCGCACACTCTCGTGAGTTTGGATTTGGACCTAGCGGACGATTCGGAGCCGTCTTTTACGCTTGTCACGTCTCAGTACGAGAAGTTTGCAGCGCTCGATTACACGCTGTCCATCTTTTCGACGCGCCCATTCACGTGCCAGCCCATCCCGCAGTTTGTGACGACATGTCCGACATCAGTAGTGATCCCGGGAGCCTGGGATTCCGCATGTGCTGGTGGGCGTCCGTTCTACTCCACATTCATGAACAACCCCCAAGTTCATTTGCAGCTGCAGAAACCGTTGCGGTCGCTTCTCCTGTTTCTTGAAACAGAAGCCTTCTTCTCCAAGAACTCCAAGACTGCCAGATTTCCGATCAATTTGCGGGCTGCACTGCACACGCGCGAACGGGTATGCGGATTATATGCTGCTGGAAATGGCGATCCAAATGTCGATGAACCGCTCAAGGTACTCAGTTCTGGCGAATACCGACCAGGTTTTTGCTTCGTTGAGGTTGACGCAGCCACTCTGGCGTCCGACTTACGCGACATCGTGCTCATCCCTTCCACTTTCGAGCAAGGCGTGTTGGGCAAGTTTACGCTGCGCGTCGTAAGTGATCCGCCTGCTGGCGCCAGCATTGCCTACCGCCAACTTCCCCCCGAAGGACACGGCATGGAATTGACAAGGCTACGTGGCAAGTGGGATATACAGACTGGCTCAGCCGCAGGGTGCTCGAACTATGGTTGCTATACATTCAACCCCAGGTATTTGGTGCATGTCACGCAGGAATGCGAGATGCTGGCGCGGTTGTTGGTTCTGGAGCCAGAAGCCGATGCTTCGCCCAGCGAGTCGTCGACAGAGGGGGGTGGCATGGATCCTTCGTCCATTAACGTGTCAGTGTTCGAGAGCACGTCAGAAGGCGACTTGTTACTCTCAACAAATCCGAAACTTGCGTTTGCAGGTGCCACGTCGGCACGTGGGGTATATGTGAGCGGTGTGCCGAGTGGTGTCTTGGCGAAAGCGAAGCGAAAATATCCTCCAGGATGGTACATCATACTGCCTTCCACCTTTGAGCCGCAAGAGCTAAGCTTTGAGCTTCGTCTTTACGCCTCTGCTCACATTGACGTGCGTTCGCTCTAGACGTACCGTGATGCTGTCTTCGCAGCACAAGCCGGACTGAAATGCGGCAAAAGTCGGCCAGATCTCAATCTTGTTTCGTCATCGGAAGTGCAACGTCGTTCTGCTTACGTGGTGCGAATCTGATACCGGAGAACCTGCTCTCTAGTCTAAGCCTCGCTCCTGGATTTATCGGCTAACGCCAATTCGGATGTTATTGAAGGTGCTCCGGACACGAGTACAGTATCTGACGTGGCCGATCTAATCACTTCAACGTGAGACTGAGCGCTCTCAACATCAAGCAGGTGCAGAGTTCTACCAAACTCTCACAGTATTTCATCATAACCAGGGGAGAGACGACGAGCAGGCACGTAGTTGCGACCCGGCGCGCGAGGTGTGGGAAGCAGCGACTGGAGAGCAGTATTTGACGCCAACCCCGGGCTGCAAGATGCTCATAGTCGAAAAGGCAACGATGGCTCGAGTCGGTGGTTCTCTGCTCACTTCTTCGGGCCAAAGTATCCGCCTCGCCTGCAGAAACAGCCCACAGCAAGGCTCAACCAAGCCCAATGGACAGCAGAAAGCAGCAAAATCGTGCTATGCGCGGCAGCACCGCTACCGAGAAAAAAAACGACTGTACGTGGACCGTCTCGAATCCACTGTGAAGCGCCTACGGATGGACGTGGATGAGTACCTGCTCGCGCGCCATAGCGCCCAAAGAGCCCTGATTAATCATCAACTCCGGACTTTGTGTGGCTCGGATTCATGGGCTTGTCCGAATCAACTCAGAACCATGACGGTGGCTGAAGTGGTGGGAGTGATGCGCCAGTGCATGGAGGCTTTTGAGTCAGGAATGAAAACGCAGCAAGCAATTTTCATCGAGTCAGCTATGTGTGGCGACGTTCATTACGGCGACCTTGTTGGGCGGGACAGCATCCTCGAGCAGTGGATGTGCTTCGTGCGCTATTTCGACAGCGCCGCATCGATCCTGGAGGACTGCGTGTACAGCGTGGAATGCTTGGAGCAAGGCACTACCATTGGGCACGTACGCGCAATGCTCGTCGTTCAATTGACGCACATTGGCTTAACCGCCGTCTTTCCTCGAGCCCTTGCCGACATGCACCTGCGCGAAAAATTGCTTCAAGGCCCCATGCTAAGGTTGCCGATGACGGTCTGCTTTCAGTTCGACGAGCAAGGCAAAGTGTGCCGCTACGACCCCAGTGTCGACTTCGTTGCTGGACTTCACGCAGTGCTTGGAGACTACGAAGACGTGGCGACCACCCTGCAATCAGCCAACATCGATGCCTCGGGCCAAGTTCGCGGAGATCTCCCAATTCAGCTTGGTGGCATCCGTCCCTGCTGTGACCAGCAGAGCCATTCCATGCTGGGTTGTACTTCTCGCCGCACGCTTTCTCGTCTCGACAAGTTCTCGCTAGCCTTTCTCCTCTCCTCGAACTGATGGCGTGCAGCAGATCTGGGCAGATGAAGGTGTCCAAGAAGACGGGTATAGTTCAGTTCATAGTCGCAAATGAGTAGTAATACTAGGAAATACTGGTATCCAGCACTTGCTGGCTTCAATCTTTAGCCTTGGGAGCTACACAGATCCACGAGCTGCAAGGTAGTCGCCAGTTTGGAAAGGAACGGCAGGCCGGCAAGGAGCATTTTATTATTCTATCTTTTCCACACCGAGCACTTCCTTTAGGATATCGTATGTCGTTAAGCTGATGCCGGTAGACACGGGGCTCTGCAGATACAGCGAAGAACGTAGGTTAGCGAGGGAATACTATGCACTCCGCGTGCTAGTGCAGTGCTTACTCTCATCCAGTTGACTGACACGCCCTTGAACAATCCTCGCCAGCCTTCGCGTGCTATAATAATTCGTGCAGTGGCAATCACGCTCGTGTACTGCATTTTCACTTGGGACCCCGAAACATAGCCGTCCGTCTGGATACGCCGCCGAATCGTATCCATCGGGTAGGTGCCTAGCAATCGCAGCCGCACGAAACAATTAGTCGCCCCTCCCAAGTGGGTTTTCGAGTTCACACCACAAACGCTTACTTGTCTGTGCGATGCATGCCGCGAAGTATGAGCACACGAACTTGGTGAACGGATTCAGACTCGGCTCCGGTGCATTTTCACCATACTTCTGCTGCAACCGCCGATGCTGAAACTCGCGAGTCTAGACACATAAAGCACACCCGACAGGACCGTAAAGCAACAACTAAAAGAGCCGCAATTTCACAATAACTTACCCATATCTTGAACCGCTCATTCAGCGAAAAGCCGATGCCCGTGTAGGGCAGCGTGCCCAGCAACGACGGCACAAGTCCCCGCGAGAATGAGCGCGCTCCGTCGACCTTGTACATCGTGACCACCGCTTCATAAATGCTGGTGTAGCGGTGCTTGCCCATCTGCACCATGTACCTGGCACGCACAATATCCAGCGGGTAGGCCACAATGAGCGAGAGTCCTCCTGCCAGCGAGCCGGCCGTGACCAGCTGCAAGTTGCTGAGCTTGGGCATGCCTTCACTGCCTTCCCTCCCCGCCTTCCGGTAGTTGTAGGCGTGGAATTTATGCCTGAAAAAGTCAAAGCCCGAGTGCTGCAGGCCGGCGTACGGGATGACTCGCAAAATATTCAGCATATTTCCCCTGAAGAGCGCATGGAAGCCGTCGTGCACGTAGATGTTCCTGGCCATCCTGGCCGCATTGCGGAAGTTAAACTTGTGCTTGTCGTTCACCTGGAACAAGATCTTCACTCGATCCAGCGGGGCCAGCGCCGACTTGGCCACAATGCCCGCCATGCCGCCGGCAATGAACGACTTGGACACGGTCAACATGGACCCGTTCTTCTCCGCCGCATCGGCGGCATCAGCGTGACTCTGCTGCATTGCCGTCTTCTCCGGTTTCACGTCCATCTTGAACGTGTCGTCCGGATGAAGTCCGTAGCCGGCAATTGAAGCTTCATAGTCCTCGTACTTGAGCACATCCTCCCTCTCCCTGAGCCTCTGTCTACCCTGCAACAGCTGCATTATCTCCGCCTCATCAGGCGGTGGCTGGCCTTCCGTCTTGAGGTCCAGAAACAGCGCGTCGCCCTCGTTCAGCCCAAAATCCAATGCCGCAATTTGTGCGGCCCACGACGTGTACACGGTCTGCACGGCCCGCGGGTCGCTGGCCTTCCAGCGCATGACCCACTGGCAGAAACCCGCAAAGTCCAGTCTTTCCTCTCGCCGCTTCATGTCTCGTTGTACTCGCTTTCTGGTCTCCAGGCTCGGGTCCAGACGCGAAATCTCGTCGGCCAATGCCCCGCGGGAGACGGTGCCGCGCGCGTCCGGCCGCAGGTCCAGGAAGAAGGCGCGCATGATCTCCAGCACCTCGGGCGTCAAGGCGAAGTCAGGGTTGTACAACTTGAGCGCATGCAGCGCCGAGGCCAGGCGGCGGCGCTCGTCCGCGTCCGCCATGAAGTTCGCAAGTGGCAATTGGTGGCAATTTGTGGCAAATCGAAACGGAGGGATTGCGGTCCATACGAAAAGCAAGTGTGGCTATTGAAAGTCGGTGGCACGAGTTTGCGCTAAGATAAGCGGACGAATGGTCACGAGCTAGGAGCTCCTTGGCAAGGACACGGGATCTGGCCTCAAACACAAGGGGAGCTTCACCTTGCCCGCATAAAAACCGTATTGCATTTCCACTGGAAGCGCTCTGGACCGCTCGTCTGGCTTCAAGGTGCACGTCGGCGGTGCAGCTTTCAGCATGACACAAAGCAAGGGAACACAAAACCTTGGCACAAGGTGCTAATTTTGTGCGCACGAAACGACGCGAGCCAATGCAGCGTTCCCTTCGCTGCAACGCGCGAAGCGCCCACAGACAACAGACAGCAAATACTAGTACCTTTGAGGATGGATGCATGCATCGCTCGTGGAGGCATCTCCCACGTTTTATCCAAGGTGCGGAACTGTTGGTTCGACAGGAAGGAGCGACTTGAGGCTCACTTTGTACGTCAACGTCCCTCACAGGCCCGAGCATCTCTGAAGAACCCTTCGCGCCCGTACACGCCGCAGACCTCGGCTCGCCCACTTTTCCACGGCGATGACTACCGCCCAGGATCACGTCCGAGCTCTTCGTACACCGTGGCGGAACTCAAGCAAATGGCCCAGCAACAGACGCCCAAACAGCTCATACCGTCGGTCCCAAAGTTGACGACGCTTCCACCGAGACCAAATGGACTGAAGACTCGGCCTGCGGTAAGCCAGCCCGATGAAAGGAAGCATTCGAACGGAACGTCTTCGACCGGCAGCCTCAAGTTGGTGCACGCTCCAATACTTTCAGACGACGAGGCCGACGACGAGCTCTCGACTTCAACCCTTGACGCTCACCCCCCGACCGAAGCGCAGTTCGATCCGGAGGCTTCATTGACCCTCCCATCGACTGTGAGATGTTTCCTACCTCCTCGGGATCTTTCGAGTATTGAACTAACTGTACTTTTCTTAGGAGGAGCTGCTGCAGTTGTTCGGTGGCGTTGAAAGCCGCATCCACGACCTGGTGGGGCGAGTCGAGTCGCCGGACTTTCTTGCTGGCGTGAGCCGCTTACGTGAGCTGGTGGACAGCTTTGTTGGCTTGAGTTCGTTTCTCCAAGCTGAGAGCAAGCAGCAAACGAAAGGAGTCCCCGACGACTTCTCAACGGCCAAGCTTCGTGCTCAGCTTTTCGACAAGCTTTCCAGCGCGCTACTCGAAAACTGGGCTTCCAACGCAGCTTGCGTGCTGGAGTTGACGCCTTGTCTGCTCACTCTTTACAGCGGCCATGGGGACAGCAACGGCGAGCACGACAAGGCCAGCGCCCAGATCATTAAACTCGGCAAGACGCTGTTTGTTCTGAGCAAAGACAGCGACAACGATAGCTGCTTCAGCAACGTGAACTACGTGGAGGCGCTTCTTTACGTCATCGCTGAGATGAGCGACCTGGCGTCTGGACGCCAGGATGACAGCCACTCGAAGGACAATGACGACGCCATCTTCCTCCCAGCAGAACAGCACAAGATCCCCATGAAGACGCTGATCTATGTGGCTGGCACTCTCAAGAACACGTCAAGTGCTGAAAAGATGGCTCGCCTTCTAGCGACCAACCGCGCCATTGCCATTCTAAGCGAAACGATGCTGTGGCGCGCTGACGGCGAGGCAAAGAGCAAAGAGATCGCGCAGTTCTTGATCCAAACCACCGGCATCCTTCGCAACTTGTCCGTCTCCAAGAGCAACCACAAGCAGTTCCTCGAAGCTCGCATCCCGCGGCGGCTGTGCGGCATGATCCCCGCATTCATCGCGCACCAAGAACTGATGGTGAACGTCTCTCGCGTTCTGAGCAAGCTGACGCTACACGAGTTGCCACGAGCGCAGCTCAACCAGCGCTCTAGCAACGTTCAAAACCTGCTGGCGCTCATTGATCCTCGCCAGAACTCGTGGCTCTCACTCGTGGGTCCACAACACACCGACATGCGCTTCCAGGACTTGCTCTTCGTTCGCGTGTTCTTTGTATTGGGGAACTTGTGCGCTGGCAACGACCAGAACCGGAGACTGATTGCCTCAAGCTTCAACGGGGTGACGTTGATGCTGCAAGTATTGCAGTTCTACGCTGCCCGATACTCGGAAGCGAGGAATGGCMGCAAGATTGACGACGGTGATGAAAAGGAMGAGCGAMGTCGAGCAGCTGACGGTGATCAAGTTACAGAGGTTTTGATCAAATTGGTTCGTCTGGTGGCGAACCTGGCCATCAGCGCSGACATGGGCGCCGAACTGAATCGTAGCGAAGGCCTGACGCCTCTGCTGKACGCTCTGGAAGTTGCTCAGCGTGCAGGAGACGAAGAGCTCATGCTGAATGCTGTGAGCTGCATCACCAACGTGTCTTACTACAGTACTGCGTCGACCAGCAACTCGAAGAGTTCGAAGGCACCAGTCCAGTACTGCTTCATTGAGAGCAACCGCACGGCGATTACACAGCTTTTGTCGCGGATTCTCGTGGACAGGAACGAAGAAGCAGTGGTGGAAGCGACTAGAGCGTTTGGAAACCTGTCGCGATTCAAAGATGTGCTGGAGTACATGGCTGAGCTTCGAGTTCTGGACTGTCTTGTCGTGCTGCTGGATCACAGCAACCGCGAGGTGGTCTACACGGTCTGTGGCGTCTTGATGAATGCTGCTCTGGACAGCAGCACACGCCGAGCCTTGCTGTGCGTGCGTCCTGTTGTCCACAACGACGCAGTTGACGTGCGTAGTTTACTGGTGGGCATCGTCGAATGTGCAGCGGTGGATGACTTGGAGATGACGCTCATCGCCAGTAAAGCACTCTACAACCTGCTGCTAGCAACCGAAGAAGGAACTCCTTCCAACTTCACAGCCGATGCCGAGAGTCTACGGCGGACTATCGAGGAAGTATACGGGGCCATCAGCAAAAGCCAGACAGACGAGAGGGAAATGGGCAAAACGCCAAGCGAACCGAATGAAGACGAGGAAGAAGAGGGATCCTGCTCGTGGAGTAGCCGTCAAGAGCTTCGCTTGGTGCTGCCAAAGCTCCTCAGAAGTGTCAACGCACGAATGGATGCACTGTAATACACACACTTTTGCTTTCTTCACCGAAATACTGTGGACGATGAAAATACCCATAACTTCGAATACGGAGAAAGCTGTCTGGGATGTTGTATCTACTTTTGACCGAGTATACCGAGCGCGCGCTTCGTGTACGCGACTACCCAAACAATAAACTGAGTCAAGACGTGACCTTTGATTAGAGGAACATTTGACGACACTCGATGTTCTCATGCAATTCCTGCATTGTCTCCTCGTCCAGACGCGTAACCTACGTCTCGGATGACCGCCTCCAATATCGACTGGAAGGCATTCAAACAGATATTTCCGCCTTCTCATCGCCCGAGCTGCCCAGTAGCAATGGCGTCGACTCGTCCCCCAGCGGTTTCTCCGTCTCCTTGTTCTTCGAGACCCAGATCGTGACAACCAGCGCAGGCAAAGCCAACACCACGAGCAGCCCGATGATATTTCCAAGCGCACAGTCTCGTGCCATGTAGCCCTTGAGCGTCTGGCCGTTCAGCTCACCATTCACGTTGCAGCTGCCGTTGAACGTGAGCTTCTCCAGAATGCCCGCCTCCACCGTGGCGACCACGAGTCCGAGAATCGCCAACCCAATTGCAATGTGGAACGGAGCGAACGACGCGCGAACCTCCTTTTTCGCTCCAGGGTAGAAGAACAGGACGAAACTTCCCAGCCACTGCAGCATTTACAGGACCAATGTCAATTTCACGAAGTTCCATACCTGATGCAGCACGTACGTGGCCTGAAAACAGGATCAAGACGCAGAGCCCTAGCCAACTGTGCAGACTGTACAGGTTCGTGATCCCGTGCTCGTTGTGGAAGCGGAAGACAGCCACAGCGCCAGTCACCGCACTCAGGAAGCCCAGAGCATGCAGCGACAAGTGGATACGCTGGTCAACAGACAAAACCACATCAAGCTCTGTCTCGTAACAGCTTCGTGCTCTCGCATCTCCTCACCTTGTTGATTGCGTGACTGAATGGCAGCGACTTGTAGGCTAGCGCCGCCTGCATGGAGCAGAAGACGAAGCCGAAGCTCATGAGCAGCGGGTGCCAGTTGAACACCTTGGCGTCTCCATAGCTCCACGAGAACCCCGAAGTGTCTTTGGCTGTCACCACGCCGTCTTTCACCGAGTAGGCCGTGAGTCCACCGCCCATCCAGTAGGCCATGAGCACGACCACCACAACTGGCAGCGTCTGCACAGTAATAATTCAGAAAAAAATGTTAGATGTCATGTTTTGTCCTGGTCCTGGCGTCAATTCTTGGCAGTTGCAGCTGCCCCATAGCTCGTTGCATCCGTCGAGATCTACAGGTTTGTAGGGCTTGTACAGCGTGCACTCACATGGGCGAGAACGCGCATAAAGAGCTCCATCGTCAAAGCAGAATTCTGTTCTGGTGGTCTCTTGAAGAATTTCGGAATGATGTGATTGGCCAGATATTGAAATGATGGAAAGTTCTTGCGTAGTGATCTTTTGGAGAATGGTCACTTCAAGATGCAGATATACGAAAAATAAGAGGATCTCCAGCGGTGGGCTCTAACGCTGGTTTTATCTTAAAAGCAACACCGTTAACTATTTCAAAGAGAGAGAGGGAGGTCTTGGTAGAGTGACCGCCCCCGCAGTTAGGTAGATGAAAGCTTCTACACCTTTGCCCAGCCAAGTTGGGAATAACTGCAAGCAAAGTGATACTGTAACTTTTCACTTTGGCAATAATCAGTACAAGCGAACGCGAATCGACGTCCAATGTGAGATTCATTGCATCCAAAGTAGTACTAGAAAGGCCGTGTTGCCAACGAGTGGCGCTGGTGCATTCGCGCCCAAATTTGGCGCTCTCTCGTCAAACTGAAGCGAGCCAAACGCATGCGCGATTGTCAAGCAAGGCTAGAGCTGCTGGTATTGAAACCATAGCCTCATTTCGCTTTCATCTCCCTCCGGCACAGATGCCCTCCCAAGTATCACTCCCCAAGCACTCCTCTGCTGAAAAACGCCGCGTCCTGGACGCCTGCCGCTCTGGAAGAACTGACTGGTTGACTGTGGCTACGAACAATGGAATTTCTCGCTCAATGGCATTCCGCATTGCAGACACTGGCCGTGTCGAAACCATGCCGCGTGGAGGAGCCCAGCCTAGCGTGACCAAGGTCACACCGCAAGTCAAGGAGCACCTCGAGGCCTACTTGAACGACAACTGCACGTACACCATGGAGACGATGCGTCGCATGCTCATGCTCGACCTGGGAGTGGAGGTGTCGACTTCGACCGTTAGCCGGCGCTTGCTTGGGATGCTGTACACCGTCAAGCAGACGCGCGTCGAGCCAACGACCTGCAACAATGAAACAAGCAAAACACTGCGCCAAGAGTTCGCAAAAAAGCTGAAGCAACACCAGCGCGAAGGTAACTTCATTGTTTACTTTGATGAGGCTAAGCGGGGCCAAGGCCGCGCAAAGCGGGGTGAACGTCATCCCACCGTCCACAGGTGGAAACCTGCAAGTTCAATGCGCCGTGAACTCTGCCGTCGGGGTGGTGCTGCATCGGCTGGAAAGAGGTAGTATTCGAATGGAGCAAAATGCGCCGTTCGTTGAGGACATCTACGTCACGGTGAAGGCCTCGGAGTTCTACTGCGAGAACTACGCCGGAAAAACAATCGTGGTTGTCCTGGACAGTGCACCGGCCCATCGCCAGACGGAAACACGCGTGGTCCCACACGACGACTTGGACATCGTTCGGCTCGCCCCTTACTCGCCGATAAGCAACCCCATTGAGGGTTGCTTCTCGGTTTTGAAGGGCCACATCAAGGACGCCATCACATTGGAACGCGAAGAAATCTGTGACCGCTGCGACATGATGAACAGTGATGGCAACCGTCTCACCGTGAAGGAGAACACGATGCGTTTCTTGGAATGCGCAGCTCGCCGCAGTATCAAGTACATCACGCCCGCGGTGGTCACATACATGGAGCTACACGCTCGTGACGCTGTAAATGCTGCCGAGGAGATGAAATATATGGTTTACGGGAAGTAGGTTGATAAATTCGTGGAGCGCAGGACCTTCGTGAATTTGCCTGCTCACTTTGGATGCACATTGGACGTCGATTTGCGTTCGCTTATACTGATTATTGCCAAAGTGCAAAATTACAGTATCACTTTGCTTGCAGTTATTCCCGACTTGGCCGGGCAAAGGTGTATAAGCTTCCACAACTACCCTACGTCTGCGCCATACTATTTGGTCTTTTACTACACTACCGTACTCACTGTAGTCCACTTTGTCTAATCAGATACACTCACCCCGTCCCAAAAGAGGACTGCGTCGTTTCGTCTTGCGACCCTTCATCAATTGGCTCCAATCCGAACTTACCCGAAAAGAGAATCGAACTTAGCGCTCATTTCTCGATTGGACGCGCACGGTGCAGCCAGCGGCTGCTGCTCTTGAGCGGCTCCGGGGCGATTCGTCTTGCGATGATTGGTGGTGAATTCCCCCGGCTGGAGCTTGATGGGTCTACTGGCGCCACCATCGGGTCGAGGAATAGGACAACCAACCTCTGTACAGTGGGTCCAGTAAGTCATCGTTCAGCTAGGATGTTGGTACGTTAACTTAACATTGTGAGTCCGTCACTTCATATTTCTGGATGGAAGAAAGACCAGCGCGTGCGTTATGGACCTTGAGAACACATGATCAACGCACACATCGCAACGAAGCATCTTATCATCGAAAAACTACCTGTAATTCCAAAACACAATGATAAAAAGTCAGCGCCAGCATGAGACCCATACTCAGATCAAGTGTACAGTTAATATTTGGTGTGTCCTCCTTTGCTGGCAATGACCGCATCCAGGCGAGCCGGCATTGAAACGACGCACTTACGGATCACATCGTCGTCAATGCTCGTCCAGATACGACGCAGCTTTACCTTTAGGTCCTCGATAGAGCTGGCGGGCACCGATTAAGCTCGCGCTTCATGATCACCCGAACATTCTCAACGGGGTTGAGATCCGGGCTTTGGGCAGGGTGCCGGAGGTCGTGCAGCTACAGGCTCTTGATAAACTTCTTGGTGACCTTGGCACTATGCGCAGGAGCGTTATCCTGCACGAAGTTCGTGGGTTGAGGAAGCCCAATCCTGAAGGAGATCTACCTACTTATGCAACTGGAGGGCCCATAACATCACCCCCTCTCAAAGTTGCACTCACGTAACGTGAGTGCAAGTCAAAACCAATCAAATAAATATGGGGAACGGGCACGGTGGGAAAATGGCAGCCAACACGAGCTCTTGCGAAGCGCAAGAGCAAATGGTGCTTCACTTTCGAAAGTGCTCGGGCGACGACACGATGCAGCAGGAGCGACAGCAGCAGTAAAAGCGGGACGAGGAGACGAAGACGGACACAGGCGCGGCGACGGCGACGTCACTGGCTTCGGCGCAGTGGACTCTGGTGCGCGGCGGCGCGCGCCTGATGGACGACGAATTCAAGCCGTGGCAGCTGTATGACTTGTCGGGGGCCGTGAATCCGGACTCACCGGACACAATGAAGGACCTCTTCCGTCGCTTCCGCGATCTGCGTGGCAAGAGTCTGGAGGGCTTCGACAGCGATGCGCTGGGCGATCTTGGAGCGCGTTCATCAACCGTTGGAACCGGATGCAGCGCGAGGGAAACAGATTCGTCAGCTGGCTCACATTCCGTGAGGAGATCAGCGCTGACCATTCCGTCAGCTCGCTACGCAGAAGGGTCTGCGATAACTCTTGGGACGTGGAGCGTTTGTGTTACGTTCACTTGCGCGAAGGCTGCAATTCGTGCAGTTCTGTGGCGCGCCCACTCTCCACCACGAAGACTCCGCCCCTTCCGTTCAACCAAAAAACGGTCGGGACCAGTAGGTGTGGGGCGCCCTACTGGCTGGAATGGAGGTCCGGGTCCCCCAGTGGCAGCCCGACCTCCTAGCCCTTCCGTGCTTCATGCACACGCAAATGCCACCACTGCGAGCGGTGACTCCAGATCGATTATCGTCAGTCTGTACGTCGCCGGCTCCCGGCGATCAGGCACGACGCGGAAGAAGTTGTTCTTCTGGTCCCTCTCGGGACCGAGTGAAGCCGTCATCAAGGTTGCCGATGGAAAACCACACCGCGTTGCGCGGCGCGAACTCTCGTTGCCGTACACGTTTGATGGGTTCCGCAGCAATGACGACTGAGTATGGCACACACAGGCTCGGCTTAAGTACGATTCGAACTTAGGGGACGACTTGGCTTGAGAGCCAATCATTGGCAAACAGGTTATTTCGAAGGTGCATTACTTAGGCAGTTTACAGTAAGTAGGAACTTATATAGACATTCAGTTTAACTCTATCCCGGAAGTGTGGAAGTCGTTCGATACTCGGTATCACGGAACGACTGGAAGGCTAGTCCCTCCAACACTTACAACAGGGACGCCAGGCGTCTGTTGTGGTTAGCGCGTTAACGCTTCCTCTAAGGCTAAGGTGCGTGTGACCCCCGTCACAATCAGCGTCTGCTCCGTCCACTTGGTCAGTGGGGACGCCGCGCGATGCGGCGTCGCGAGGATCCGCTTCGACTTGGAGCGGGTTACCGCGTTGGCGCTCACGGAGTCGTGAGCTGCACTCGTATTCGATACCGGTAAATCTGTTTCGGTGGCATTAACGCATGCACTTTCCTCCCCTTCCAGAGTGGATACACAAGATGCCATGGGGTGGCCAACGGCGAGGAGAGCAGGCACGCGTGGGTGACGCGCGTTGTTGATGAAGAACGGAGTCAACCCGGTTGACGCGTGTTCAGCGTTGTTGAGCGCGAACTCAGCAAGGGGGGGGGACGAGCTCCAGCTCTTGAAGGACGTTGCGTTCATCGCTGACTGTGTTGACTTCAAGAATCGCCGACTCAGAGTCGGTGGTAAGGCCTACTTGCTCCATGTTCCCAGCCTTGAGATCCAAGGAAGTGTTTCCATGAGAGACCTAATCGCGCTGGCTGCGAGAGGAGGACTCGCAATCTCAACCGTCCGTGGTCAGGCAGGACCGCCTTCCACGTACTCCAAGGTGCAAACCGACTCCGTCACCGGAGTGGGGCTGCCCGCCGAGGATCGGTGCAATCGGCGTCTCCGCCGACGCTTGGACTTCCTCTTCTGCTTCAATTCAGAGCTCGAAGCTGACGACTCGCGGTCGCTTGACGACGTATTACCCCCCTCCAGGCGTGAGCGACCCGTACCACCCAGGCCGTGATCATGCAGGAGGCGCTCCGGCGTCGTCACGGAGTGCGGGAGCTCTGCTCGACCGCGTCAATATGCGGGAGCCCCTGCTCGACCGCTGCACTCTGCTCGCGACATCGCGAGGCGTTAGATCGCTTGTATCAGTCAGTAGCACCGCACAAGTAGCGCAGAGAGGGCCGTCGCTCGCTCTATGCACCACTTGCGTCGTGGAGGTACGATCGACGACGGTGACATGAGGCCAATCTCTTGGAGCCACTAACAGGTGTGTGAATACCTCACTCACATCGACGTCACTTCGACGTTTGACCGAACGAGGCTGGTATCGTACCAGCCACGGGATGCCCAGGATACAGTCCAACGCGTTGTTCATACCGATCACCAGTAACTGTCAGACGAGGCAGCTCCCGACATCGTCTCCGTTGCTGCCGCTCCAAGTGGGTCAACAATAAATTGGTTTCTGGTTGGCTCTAAGCAAATAAACGGATTGAACAGGATATTGGGAGATACCCAATCAGCAACTTGCAATGCATCGTGATAATACACATAATGCGTTCAATTTATACTGGGATAGGAAAGCAACGCAGTGCTGATAGCCCAGCCACCACACCTTGATGGTACCGCCTGAGACCCGCTTCAATGTCAACTAATGGCGCTGTGCTCTCAGCAAATAGTTTCGGTTTTCTTCCACTAGTGCTGGCACCGACTGTCTCCGGTATCTGCTCGTCTCGCTCGCTCCGTACCCAAAGTGCCTTTGGAAGGAAGTAAAAGAACAATCCGAGCGACGAGTCTCCAACAGCGGTCGAAGACATCTTTGGCCCCCAAGGACCTGAATAGATAGTTGCATACCTTCAAAACAATGAGCGCCGTGAGTGAGTTGCAATGCCGGCCGCCTATTCCAGGTACCACAAAAACAGGTTATAACCTTCGAGGTTTCGTATTTCTTCGCTTCCATCTATCCCGCGACAATTTCCTCCACACGCCCGCACTCAGCTTTTCAGCATTGCGTCTAGCAGCTGACTGCGTTGAAGCCGACAGCGAATCATTCATCGACCTGCCAGCTGCGGACGCTGCCGCGCTCACCTGCGTACGCACCGCTGAAGTTTCTTCCTGTTTTTTGTTTTCGAGTGTCCGCTGCTAGAACGAGTAGCTCTCAAACTTCTTGTAGATCGTCTAGACGAAGTCGTTCGAGTAGCCTGGATACCCGCCGCCCCCTTCGACACGATGTATCTCCTCTTGGTCACCACAACCGTCAAAGCAGCACCTGTTTTAGTCGATATCCCAAATCTCGGTATGTTTATGTTTTGTACCCATGTGATTCTCTGTCCAACATACAAAATCGAATATGCGGAGCAGCTTGCCAGAATCACCTGATAATCATTCATGGGAAATTCGAATTCTGTATTACACAGAATACGGGGTTGTAGGGGTTAAACTCTATGCATGCTGAAATCGTTGCACGTAAGCCCAAGTACGATAGAAGCACTTCCAATACTGCAGGACCGGAGGTTGAATGGTGAAGAGCATTAACCCTTACGTGAACACACCTATCCAAACAATTTATAGAACGCAGCAAAATGCCTCGTTTTGACGTGGTGATGGGCGCTCCTGCGAGGTCCGAGCCTTGACGATG
>KV733823.1:0-12429 GCA_000500225.2 Phytophthora pinifolia
AGTGACGAGGCGACATCGGGTGAACTACATCAGCGGTACGATGTACGCTGGGTCTCACGAGGGTGGAAGCAGACTTGGCCTCCTGAAAGGGTTGAATCACAGCAGACGGCGGGGCTGGGGACAGATCCACGTTATCGGGGATAATGAGCTTGTGACACGACAGCACGCTCACAGGACACCGTCACGGAAGGAGAAACTGAAACGGGCTTTTGGACGACCGCAGGGTGGCCGGCGCTATTGGCGTCAATAGCTGGACCACTCAACCGAAAGAGCGGAACACCGCTGCGAGAGCAGCTATCGCAGTTGCCAAACAGACCCAGACGGGAATGGAATGGAAGACAAGTGAGGAGCCGCACCTCTATGGCAAATGAACGGCACTGATAGTGCTGGCGGAACAGGATGTCCAATACTGGATGGACTCACGGGATACATCGACGCGCACGGACCGCGCGGGCGGGGCGGTGTAACCTCGTAGGGAGTGGTCTCATCCTGTGCCTCTGCACAAATGAGACCGAGCACCTATGGGTGCGCTAATGGCACTCGTAGGACATGGACATTAGGTGGTGTTAGTTAGATTCTTTACAACTAAATGACATTAATGAACCTCACTTCAGCATCAAAATATTACTGTGGAGTTGCTTTTCTCCCTTTGTCGTGGAGTTGAAAAGTCATCCACTTGATCTTGAAAAAATAAAAACCTTTCGAAACTAACACGGTCATTCCTAATGAGCCATGACCTCAAAGTCACGAGAAGACTGGGGGAAACTACTGCGGTAGTCGTGCAGGCAAGATATCAAATACATAAACGAGCAAACAAACGAAAAACAAGTTTTTGTGGAGTACGTGAGCCTTCCAAAACTCCTTAAAACCAAACAAAACCAGACAAAAAACCTCGAAAAGTTGATCAGCAGCTCGTTGGACTTGCCATGTCTTTCCTTTCACGTACACCAAATCGCCCAATGCGACTTCAATTCACTCGAAGCCAGCGCCAGCCCTTAAGTCGATCGGCGGCAAATTGCGCAGCTCGGCTGCGTGTTGCGACCCTTGCAGTACTTCGCCCACTTCTGCGAGCAAACACGATGGAAAGTGTGCCCACAATGAGTCGTAGCAGTTCCTCCTTTGATCAGTGAACCAAAGGGCGCGTAGCAGACCGCGCACAGATCGTCCTTGCCGACTTGAATGGGCTCGGTCAGTACCATATTGGCAATCACTGGCTCGTTTCTTGGCTTTGCCACTAGCACGAGACTAGCCCATTCAATGGACCCATGGGTCTCGTCAGCGTCAAACCTATGGTACACGTACCCCATGGCATCCTTCCACGGGCAGGCCATCGACGTGTCATCGTTGCTCTTAACTCCCTCGTATCGCCAGGAGCAGTCGTACAAGCCACAAGTCACAGGATTCACGTTCCAGCGACAGATCGGGCACTTCACATTGTCGTCTTGGATGATATTGAACGACTCGAACCCCTTCCGATCGATGATCATACGCCGGAAAGCACGACACCCTCGATTCAGGCATCGACCTTCAATGTTCAGCCCCTTTACGCAGTATCGCCACTCGGGAGCACTAAGCGAGAACTCGACCGCGGTAAGGATCGAGTCATCCGACACATCGGCAAATTTTCGAGGTGGAAATCGATCCGATGACCCACCCAACAACCTCGCGCCCATGCGAAGTGTGGCTGCATCGCCGATTTTGTAGTCCGAGAGTTTCAGGTGATCTTGCAGCACCTGACCAGCATACGCGAGTCGTTGGTTCTTTGACGGGATACCTTCAATATCCTCGATTCTCGTCTTGACGTAGGCCACCGTGTCCGTCGACGTACAATAAATGCTGACGTGTTTTCCTCGGAGGGTCCTCACAAATATCGTCATCACTCCTCGCGCTCGAAGCTGCGTCGTTGCCACGAAACGTGGGCTGCTGCACATCAGTTCGGGCACGAGATACTTCACGAGGGAGCTGCTGCTAACCTTCACGCCATGAAACATCAGGCTCTTGATCTCTGGTGGGGAAGCTGTGCGCGGATGCAATCGTTGAAGCTTCTTGTTGGAGATTGCGATGAGATCGAGCACTCGCGCCTCAACGACACCTTCCTTCTCGAAGTCCATGCTGGTGACCTCCACAACGCCACTCAAACCGCGCTCGTTCTCGCCCCGCCACGGCACAGGAAGCGCGAAAGTCGACATGGCAATTCCACTGCCTCAGTCTTGAAAGTCTCAGGCTCAATTGGGTCTTGGGTGCTGGAAGCAAATTGCAGAATGAGCAAGGAGCAAATGTCACTCGGCCTCATGCTGCCAGTTGCCAAAATCGTGAAAGTTACCAGAAATTCCCAAGGCGCTCACGTTCAAGGCACACCTTGTCGAGCCTGCGAAAGGGACATCCTCGATGCTGCAGTTAGAAGCTCACTGAAAAAGCCGAGCAAAGCGAGGCGAACCAGAACTTCTCATCGTGACTCTTTTTTAGATGAAAGCGAGGCCCGACAGCTGGTGCTGGTGCTGCGCCGACGTCTTCGCTCTCCTCCTGGCTGGTGTGGCTTTGGATGGGGGAAAAGTGACCGCGCATTGGGCCACCAAAGCAGTTCGAGAAGACATACGTTAGTTGGCTTGATTTGCTGCTGATCTGACCCAAGACGATTGTTGTCCTGTTTTCATGAAGGTCGCGAGCTGTTATTGCGTGCAGACATAGACGTCGACGATGTACGAAGCTGCCCTGTCGCCATTAGCTACCCACTTGTCCTCTTCCGACGTTGATTACCTGCTTATTGTCGACTGTCGACTTCCTTGGTGCTATCTTCGGCGAGTTCTAGGAGCTACATCGACCTCGTCAAGGTCAACTACTGTCAACAGTATATATTACAGGTGTCGTCTATTCTTCCGTGCTATACGGCCAACAAAAGTCGGCTTCTCTCAATCTCACGTTTCTTGATTCTTTCTTTGACTCTCGGTTACCGTCCCACCGAAGTTGAAAAGGCGTGATGGGTTCACACCTTCGATTTGGCTGGAGACGCGTCTGAAGAAACAAGCACATTCTGATGCCGGCGTTCGCGCTTCCAGTGCTCTGGAAAGATGGTCATCTAGGATTGGGTGATATACTTGAAGTGCACGAGTCCGATATGCCGCAGCATCGATTTCAAGCGGCAAGAGTTCCCGATCTGATTGCGGTCGTCGACAATAAACTTCGACTGGTATCCGTCTTGTGAAGTTGAGTCAGTTGTCCTCTACGGTCCCTTGTTGAGCGATGATCGTCAGCTTGAAGCGATACTCCTGACTTGGTCCAAGGCTCGTTGCAACAGTGAGGAAGCCACCCACCAACCACCATCGTTGTCATTAAGACGTTGACCAAAAGACGCCGATCCCGTTGATGCGCGGAGACAAGGTTTCTGCGATTAAGACCTGGAAAACTTTCCTAGGGAGTCTCAAGCACTGGCGTTTAATAACGAGCGGCTAGAGGAGAATCGAACACTGGAGTCGTACGGAATTCACAGCAGACACAACGTCGATTTGGCACTGAAGCTAAACGAAGCAAATGCAGCATCGAATGGCTCGCTACTACGCCAAGAGAGCAGTGAGGCCCTAAAGTGGCGCTTGGACAGCACATTGAAGGGAAGTGCCGCAACCGCTTGTGCGACGCATTCGGTCAGATGGTCATCCATCCCTTCCTGTTCGAGTCGCTCAATCTCGTGACGTAACGCTTCGTGCAGCTGATTCCACCCTTTACACCTGCGTGTGGAAGTTTGAGGGGATTCGAGCGAGAGACGGATGTTCGATCAGCTCGATGCAGATGACACAAAGTACCACAAGTGTTGCACCGATGGGGCAGCCAGTCCACACATTTCTCAATGGAGCGGAGTGTCGTGCAAGTTTTGAGGTCAGGTTTTGCTTTCATACTGGTTAACGGCTGGGGTTTGCGCGGAAGGGATAGCGGGGTCGAAAATGACTGTAGCAGCCAACAAGTGAGTCACAAGACTACAATCTTCCAGCAAAATCAAGACGGGGGCAACCGCATGGAATGAAAGCTGCAACGCGGGCTAGTGCTGGAGTGGCAAACCAAATGCAGCCTTGATTGAACTCGCATTCGAGGGTGCGACTGGTGTATCTCGTTTTGAGCCCTCAACAAGAACACCTACACCTCTAACTCGGAATTCTTGTAATGTTCATCGTGGTGCGGAGGACCATTGAAGTATTCAAGGATTCCAAAGCCTCCCATCACCAAAGCAGACCCGAGGATACACTGCCACGAGAACGCTGTGTGATGGAACAAGGTGTCGATCACACCAGACAGCGGGATCGTCAGCATCACGCCGACACTCGTTTCCAGCGGCGACGTCCAGCACAGCGACAAGGGCAGGAAAACATTGAACACAACCGCCATTGATCCACTCAGCAGCAGCAGGAATACTCCATCGCYAGTCACAGGGAAGCCCAGAGGCTCTTGCAGCRACGAAATTGGGCAGAACGCCAGCAGGAAACTCCCCACRATCCAGAGCGGCACTGTAAAGAGTCCGCACAGKCCCGTCATCGTCAGCAGCGTCGACGTGTCAGTGATCTCCTCYCCAACAGCGAGTCTGAGCGCGACCTCGTAGCCTCCATACAGTGCCGCCGAAATGACCACCAGTAAACCGGCCACGACGCCGGTACTTGCCATCTCGCTCACATCATTTCCATCCTGGAAAACGACGACCATCGTCACTCCAACGAACGACGTGAAGACTCCGCAAACCTTCCCAATGGACGGCTTTTCATGCAGGAAACAGATCGAAAAGCAGTAGACAAACAGCGGCGAGCAGTTGAACATGGCTGTACCTGCTGTCACGCTCACATTGGACAATGCTGCGTACCAGAAGTAGTCGGCCAGCAAGTAGAAGACACTCAGGCAAGCTGAAATCCGACACAGTTTCTCGAACGGAATCACCGAGTGGCGCTTCAAAGCTCCAACGATATCCAGTCGGGCATAGCGGTCCTCCCCATGGCCAGCGAGCCAGTGGTAGCCGAAGACCAGAGGCAGCACGACCGATGTGATGGTGTGGTTGAAGCACACAATGAAGAAGGGTTTGTCGAACTGCACCACTTCCTGAAGAGCCTGCGACGCCTCGGACTGCAACACCCACGACCATACCAGCGCTTCCAAGGACACACAGAATAATATTAGGATTTCATGAAACTTTGAATTGGAGAAGAACTGCAGGAGCTCCTCACCGAAGAGCGCGACGAGTCCGACGTGCTTCGTGTGGATCAACTGCCTCGTTTCCACGTCAAGCGCGTCGTTTTGACTTGAAGACAGCAGCTTGGTGCGCTCATCCGAAGGTTTGGAACTTAGGCCGTTGGGGTGCGACATACTGCCCCCGACCGAGAAGGAAGCAATTGCGCTCTGAAAAGATCGTCATGACTCGAGGATGATGGGCACTTTGACTTGAAAGGAGTATTGGATGATGTACAGTAAAACACAGTAAAAGAGGCACGATTGACTTTTGAGGATGTCGTTGAAGTTTAGTTGTGTACACCACGCCATAATAGCATGCCCACATACTTCGAGCCAATCATCGATGGAGCTGCTGGACGCCATTGAGCAGCTCGAGGCGCCGGTAGCGGCTCATTCTGGGCGCCAAGTAGCGCCCCAACGAGACTTTGACTTTGTGGAGCGACAGGTTCTGTTCGTACAGCTTAAGCTGCGCGAGTTGTGGCATCGCAAGCGTGGAGATAAAGAAGATAAACCGAGTATTCCGTTCTACTGGGTCTTGTCCAAGCTACTGCGGCTGATGGAGGAGTATCCGGACGGCCTTACTGAAGCTGTAGTGGTGACGGAGCTGGCCAAGCTGCTCAAGCAGAAAGAGGCCGGAGAAATGGAGCAGGGGCCAAGAAAGAAGCGGAAAATTCGGGATTCTCAAGACATGGCTGACTTATTGGTGGAGGGGGAGCTGGAAGCTCTGCAGGCCAAGGTCTTAGGCCACGGAGACCACAGATTGACGATTGAACTGGAGAATGCAAAAGACGTGGTGGCTCACATGCAAGTAGCTGCCGTAATGGACGTGGGGTGATGGCAGTCTCTGACGGAAAGTTTGTGGGTGTTGTAAACAGGTACTTGCATCAGAGGTTCCGGTCGTGCGTGGACTTCTTGAGGGACAATTTGCAGTATGAGCCCAGTAGGTGGGTGATATACGAGTTCGAGATAGGAGAAAGATGCGCGCTAACTTCTGCTGTGGTTGAATTTGAGGTAGTGTAGCGGTGTTTCCATTCCAGCCGGGGAGAGAGATTGCATTTACCAATGCGAAGTTGTTGGAGAGGAGGGAGATCGATATGCCTTCAGTGCCAGGGCAGGATGACCGAGTGAAATTTACGTTGCTGCCGACAGCGTTTCTCGCTGCACGACTGGAGGAAGCGAAGCCGCTGGATCGGAGGTTGTTGGCCGATTCCGTCGGCCTGAGTCGAGTGGATCAGCTGGTTAGTGGAGCACAAGACCCGGCTGCACTTCAACAGTTGATGCTAAAGGCGAAGGTTCTTGACATTGGAGCTATTCGACCATGCCAAACACCGCTGTACGTTCATCGGCAAGTGATTTTACTGGGAGAGGAGGACCAGAACAGTGCTCGAGGCCCTGCTGGAGCAACGCTGAATGCGCAGCGAGTGACGCAAGGCTTGCACTTGATCGTTCTTTGGGACGACCAGGTGGCTCTCAGTCGGTTATTCCGTGTTGGCGACACGCTCTCGATCTTCCATCCGTTTGTACACGTGTGCGACCAACACGACACGGAAATCATCCACATCTTGAACGAATACTCTTCGCAGCAGCGGGTGATGTACTACCTCGAGTACGGCAGCGCCACCGTTCTGTTCTCCAAGCCATGCCGAGTCTCTGTCTCGGGCGTCAAAAGCCCAACCACGGAACCAGCAATCAATCAAGGACAGAGCGAAGTGGAGCGACCTTTATCCCAGCTGGAAAACATCAAGCAAGGCTGGCACAACTTCTCACTGTACGCTCACGTGCGCAGTATCAAAGTTTCGCATGGAATCCCATTGCTCGCAACTTTCTTCTACGCCTATTACGACCCCAAGACAAACCAGCCTGGTGCCATGAACGCGACGATGCAGCCTCCACCGCCGTTGGACCGCACGATCGTGTCCAAGTTCTACCTGGTCGTGATGCTGCAAGTTTACATTGCGTCTTCCGACCGRTTAATGACCATYGAGGTCACCGGTAAGAACGCATTGGCGGCATTGCGCCTTCTTCCTGGACAAAGCGTCTYTCTGGATGGTTTAGTGGCGATTGATATCAAGTCGAAGCCCATGCGGCGCTTCCGAGAGCGASGACTTMTCCCTGCTGCGTCGGCCTCAGCAAACCARGCCGAGTTCGCGTTTCCGACGAAAGCGTACAGCRCGTCGTCGTCCTCTGGCATTGTGGTCTTGTGCTCGGATTGGGAGAGTATCTTCGGCAAGCAGTCCCTCTTCAGCAACAGYGCCAAGCTCACTGTAGTGAACACGACGTCTGGTCTCATGAATACTGCGCTAGATCGATCAGCAGCGACCCATGGAGTCGCAAAGCACGCGCTTACGATGGTCGAAATGACCGTGACTGCTGCTGGCTGGCTGATTCCCAGCGACGCCCTCGGACTGCAAGGCTTCACGTGCGACGCAGCTTGCGAGAGGGGCCACTCCACTACCATAGCGCACAAATCCTGCTTCCGCCCTCTAGAGATGGTAGCTCAACGAGAACGAGCGCCAGGGCCGCCCAAGTGGAAGTGCTCGTTCTGCCAGGAGATGTTTTTCGGCATGACCGACACCGTGCAGACGTACCGCGAACTGGCCGTGACTCTCGAGAACGGCCGATCCCAGACCGCTCCTCTCATGGTGCTATGTCAAGATGAAGCAGTGGAGAGTTTGCTCGGTCTCCCGGCTGCCGACTACGTGCAACTCCGGCTCGTCGAAAAGCGGCAGACACTTGAGCGTGTGGTAGGCAGCGCCTTCCGTTTGGTACTTTCACGGTGCGAACCTCGCCATGTATCGCTTCCTACGACTCCATCGCCGTCTTCTCCTCGACATATCGAGACAGCAACGTGCATCCACTCACGTATGGACATGGTGCAGCCCGTGGACACCTTCTCCGCTGCTCACCATTTACTCGGCGCACTGCAACGGAGACTGTAACCATTTGTCACAGCTATTCTTACATAACACACACTAGTGCCACACGGCCTTTCCACCAAATCTCAATACAAACCTCAAGGCACTCTCTCCCCCCCCTCTTTGGTCTCGTGACGCATTTTAGTATCAGACCGTCGTCGACCATGGCGTCGGCGCTCACGCCCTCCACGACACCAACCAAGCTCGACCAGCAACACCAAGCTCTAGCCAAGATCCTGATGCGTCGATCCATGCGAGTGTGGTCGTCCAAGTCGTCGCAGGAGCGGAGTCATCTGGCCGAGAACCTGCTCCAGCTCTTCTCAAGCGGGTCCTCGTCTTCCACGGCTTCTAGTGCCGCGTCCAGACCCATCACACGCCGCCCAGGCGTCGAGGAGGTCAAGAACTGTGTGCTGACCAGCGTGTACCCTTGCTTGCCGCCTCAGTGCGACGCGCTACGAGGAGAGATCTGGCAAGTGCTGCTCAATGTCTACAAACGCAACCAGCACGGCTCAGCGGCCCAGGAGTTTGATCGAATGCTGCAAAGACTCGGCAAGTTGCCCAGAGACCCTTTGCTGTGTGAGGAATGCACGGAAGCGGCTGAAATCCTCGAGCCAAAGGACGCAAAAGCCAGGGATCAAGTGCAGCAGCAGCTCGAGGTGCTGCTCATGTGGTTCCTCACCACCAAGAGCGTGGCCTACTCGACAGGCATGGCCCGCGTGGTGGCGCCTTTCTTCCTGCTGCAGATGCCGCTGCCCACCATCTACGACTGCTTCTACCAGTACTGCGCGCACTTCCTGCCCCACTTTGTGGTGGCCGACAGCCTCTTCGCAGACTCGCTAGGAGGCGGAGCTCCGCTCAGTGGGAGCTTAACAGGGAACAGGGGCAGCAACAGCAGCATGGACGAGGCTTATGCGCCTGGAGCGCTGCAGAGGTCGAGTTCCATGGACTCGACGTCGTCCCTGGCTGAGGACAGCAAGCGTCGCGCGGACGAAGAAGAGGCGCAGGCTTTGAGGCGTGAACGGCAGCAATTGGTGGACCAACTGCTGAGTTATCATGCGCCGCAAGTCGCCCATTGCTTGAACCAGTGGTGCGGTAATGAGTGGAGCGTGGCGGGTCAGCTGTTCGCCGCGGACTTCTTGCTTGGCCACCTGTACCAGGTGATCCCACCAGCGGCGTTCGTCTATGTGATGGACCAGTATTTGCTCACGGGGGACTCGCTGTTCGGGCTCTTCTTCGTCATCGCAGCGTTGATCCAGCGTGAAGAGGTGCTGATGGCCTGTGGGTCGACGGAGGAAGTGCAGGAGCAGATCCGCGCGACGTTCAACTTGAAGGCGTTTGAAGACGACGAGAACGTCCGCTTCCTGTGTCTCTCGGCTTCTCGGCTACGCAGTAAGACGCCCAAGACGTACAAATGCTCGCAGCG
Source organism: Phytophthora pinifolia (assembly GCA_000500225.2). Classification (NCBI taxonomy): domain Eukaryota; phylum Oomycota; class Peronosporomycetes; order Peronosporales; family Peronosporaceae; genus Phytophthora; species Phytophthora pinifolia. Next base: position 9,541 of record KV733823.1, read on the forward strand.
TGAGGCCACGGCGGATATCAGGTGCTCGTCGCGTCAGGCCATCGAGATCGCGTACGGTTCGGGTGCTGGAATGGCAGCGAAGAAGGTACGCACTCAGTCCAGCAGCGGCAGCACGAGCGGACCTCCTTCAGGCGGCATTAGCGCAGCATCCAGCTTGGACCGGAAATCGACGGCTGAAGCGGCGGTGGATATGTCGCAGTGGGTCATGAAGGAGTCTCGATCCATTGCAGGGAAGATCTTCTGGTACCACACGCAGACTGGGAAGACGCAGTGGGAACACCCAGCGGAGAAGCACGACCCGCCGTCCGCGTACTTCGCGTTGCCTATCAGCGTCGAGGAGGTTGGCGCTCAGCTCATGGGTGGCGACAAGCCGAGCGACCAGCAGCAGACTGGCACCTCCAGCCTTCGCTTCTTTGTGGTCGATTGTCGAGGCCTGCGCAGCTCGGAAGACCTGAAGAGCGGCCGCATTCCAGTGGCGTACACGCTGGACCCTTCGGTCTTTGATTCACCAGAGATGATCGCGAAGAGCATGGAAGCTTTCAACCCCATGCAGTCGCAGGTTCACGTGGTGTTGGTGGGTCATGGCGTTGGAATTCCCCCCGAGCTGGTGACGTCCGAAGACGTGAAGACCAGCATTCGTGACGCTGTGCGTCTGGACACGGACTGCCTTAACCAAGCGGCTCTCTTCTTCCAGAAGCGCGGGTTCCGGTTCGTGAGCACACTGGATGGCGGCTACTCGTCGTGGCACGCGTTCATGCGGGACCGCGCCGGTTCTTCCCCGCAGGAGCTGTTGAATCACGTGGCAAACGAGTGCGTGTATTGCCGCTACGATACGATCCTACGCACGGGCGAGGACCCGCACAAGAAGAAGTCCAAGCCGAAGTCCCGCCGCAAGAAAGCCATGCCTACAACCACTTCGATGCCTGTGAACGGCGGCGAAGGAGACGCCAGCATCGTGTCGACCAGCGAGCTGAACCGCGCCAACAGCAACAGCGTCGAGAGCACTGGCAGACCTTCGTTGATCAGGCCCCAATTGTCACTCTCGCGAAACTCCATCTCCAACATGAGGACTAAGTTGTCGGAAGTGTCGATCCCGAAGAAGTGGGGCTGGCGGCGGCGGTCGTCCGGTACTGCTAGCAGCCACCAGAATGATAGCGAGTCGTCTTCCGAGACGGCCACGGCTGAAGATGGCGGCAGCGACCACGGATCATCCACCGACCTGGAGGAGAAGCACGACGATGCGACGCATGAGATGCTGCGTGCGGCACTCGAAGAGCCCGAAGTCGTGCGTGCCGAAGCTGATGCCGCTGATGCTGCCAAGGATTCCGAGTTTGTGGGCGTCTTCACGATAGACTATAGCGACGACGAAGACGAGGATAACAACGAGGAGGAAACCACTGAGAAGGCCGATGCTGAGCCTGCAGTGGACGCAACAAAGAGTGCTGACCACGAGACTGTCGTTGCTGTGGCTGAGGTGGACCCCACGGCGTCGGCATGAGCCACCAAGCTCAGGAGAAACTTGAGGAGGCAAATTTTGTGTGAAGATGAACGGTAACGACGGGGTAAGCCATCGTTCATGAATTGTTCATAGCTACATTACGATTCATCTCGCTATGCTTCTTCATCGAGCGAGGGCCCTGGTTCAACTACTGTACCACTTACTGCCGCGCGCTGTTCAGCTCGAAGACGCTCAGCGAGATACCCACCGCATGATGGTGAAGGCTGCATTTTCATCACGGCCTGCCCGGAAATCGTAGTGCGGATACTGAAAGACAGCAGCGGGCGCACGTGCGGCTCGTATACATTTCAGAGCACAACACGATGGTCCTCCCGAGCAGCTTGCACTTGTCAAGGAGGTGTTGGCGTGGCGGGGTGGTAGTTGAAGTCGTGCCGCTAGCCTTTGGCGGAGGTAGTCCATAATACAGATCATGAACCGTTTGGTCACGTTCCAACAGACTCAACAGACCATCGGCAAGCAAAACCAAAGACTGGGATGGAAAGCGCGAGCTCAACTGTGTAGTGTAAGGCGCTTACCCGAGTTGTCCTGGACGAGGTGAGCTCTTGAAAAAGTAGTGTTAAAGTTGCTGAAGAAGAACCACGACCAATCTGCTCAAAATTAGTGGGCGGAATCTGTATCCTACTTCAGATTCGTAGAAAGTCGATATGGGTACCGGATCCTAACTGGCGCTACGCGGTGACGAAGCGCTCGGCCGACTCGACGCTGCAGCAGGAAGTCTCGCAGGCTCGCTCGTTTCTTTCGACGAAGAAGCGGAGACTCGCGTTCAAGTCGTCGTCTTGGTCCAGCCTTCGGGGAACATTTCCTGCAGGAAGGTGGCCGTCGAGTTGCCATTGTCACCACCGAATCCGCGCAGGAACAAAGCTGCCTCGGCTCCTGCGTCCACCGAACCGTCGAGGCCGTAGTTGAGCACGTCGTTGATGAGCCCGGGCGCGATGAGGTACGGTTCCACGCCAAAGTACGAGTCGATGCGGACCAGTGACGCGTCGCGCTCTACCTGGTCGTTGTGCTTGGACAAGTAGTTCAAGCCGAACAGGTCGGGCGACAAACCTCCCGTGGCGGCTGCCAGATCCTCGGCGATGCTGAACTTGTCCATGACGACAGCCAAAGCCTGGTCCACTATGATTTTCTTGCCGTCACAACGTGGCGGGCACGGAACGGGGCCGTTGAATTCACGGCACCCGACGTCAAATACGTCGGTGGACGGTAGTAGTCACCCTCAGACAGGGCTGTAGCTTCGGCGAGAGCATATTCAGCTTCCGTTTCAGTGTAGCCGTACGCGACGCCGAAAGAAGCGATAATGAAGCAGTGATGGAGACCATAATCGAGGAAGTGAAGAAGTTGGAAGTGCAGATGACGAGATGCGACTGGTA